>JAWWLR010201533.1:0-16334 GCA_035041075.1 Acraspis erinacei | reverse complement strand
TAAAAAACACGAGTGTCTAGTCCGTCTGGCTAAAGTAAACAATCACGTAGTGGTTATATATGTATCGAAAGAAGGAACACTTCTCGGAGCTCGACCACCAAATCCATGTAAGAAATTCTAAAACCATACGAAAATCAAACAAAGCCATAAACTAAAGAAATATTGGATGATGATTGGATTGGATGATTGCCTAGGCATTCTATATAATCTCTAGGTATTATATATAATGCCCTGCACAAGACAATTAAAGTATATTCTCTTGGGTTAGAATATAATGATGTGTTTAAAGAAGCACCAGATCAATTATCGAACACTTAAGTATTTAAAAAAACCTTGTGTCGTAAAAAAATCATGGATAGAATCATCAATTTTTAATTTCAAATGTTTATCAGACATTGACATTTCTTTAAATGCAGGCTTAATCAATTTTAAACAGATTTGTGACAGGCGATTAAAAAAAAATGATTGTCACTATTTGTTATTTAATAAAAAAGTTAATTTTTTCAAGTACAGAAGTGCCATTTTTTAAGACTTTCAGAATTAAAAAAAGGTCTTGTATTAGGGCAAGAGTAGGGTGGTCCAAATTTGTACCTGTACGTCTCGTCCCATAAGAAAAAAGTCATTTTTGTAACTTTTATTTAGAAGCGTGAAAATAATGTGCAACAAGTTGAACTTCAACATTTTTGCATACAATTAGCCATAAAATATTACTTAAAACTTTATTTTTTAATTTCACGCCTATAAGACTGTCTTCAAGGATCCGAATAGAACCTTAAAAGTAAAAAATGTAGTTTTGCAATATTTTAAATACAAATGGTTTATAATTCTACTTTTTATTGGTAACTAACTTTTTCCATAAATTAATTAAACAATGTGTAACAGGTTTTGGCAATTTTCTCTTAGTAAGTATAGAGTTAGAAAGCTGCGATGTTTTCTAGTTTTTTAAATTATTATCAACTTTTTAGCAATTTAACAAACATAATGGTTTACAATATTTTCTTGTGCAATAAATATTTGAATTTTATCGAAATACGACCCAAAATGAGAGACAGACAGAAATGTTCGTAAAAACTATTTTTTCTGACTCAGGGGGTCTCAAAACGTCGAGAATTGTAGAAAACTTGATAGGCTCAAAATCACAGAAATCCAAGACATTCCATCTATATTACGGGAATGTAAAATAAATATTATTAAAAATAACACAAAATGTATCAATAGAAAGTAGTATTGCATGTATGATACACAATTTTTATTTATCAAAACCGCAACAAAATACTTAAAAAATCAGTTTTGATTCGTATTCTAACAAATAAAAAATAGAAGAAAGAAAATTTCAACTTTATTTTTCATTATGTCTCGAAAACTAAGAGAGATCTCATTTTTATTGCTTTTACCAAAGTTATAAATAAAAACAAACGTGGATTTTTTCAAAACCGAATTTAGGCTTTTGTTTTAAAAAAGTCTAAAAATTGATTAAAATTCCCTTTCAACAAATACCTTTTTATTAATTCGTCTTATTATGAATAATAAACTACATTTTTATATCTTAAAAATCACCAAAATAATGAAAGTTTTAACAAGAGCAGAAATTTCTCAACTGTAAAATATTTATCTCACACTTTGCCTGGTCTCTTTTGGGCATAATGTATAATCCCTAGGCAATGTGTATAATACAGAGTATTACACACTTTATCTGGATTCTATTGGGCATTATATATAATACCTAGGGATTATATATAAAGGTGGATTATATACTTTGACTTAATTTTTTAGACTGAATTTTTTAAATTTCATTAAGATATAATAAAATCCCGTGATTTTTTATAAAGTTTCATATGCTATTCATTGAAATATTGAGGTTCTGGATGTATCATTAAAATACTTTATTAACAATCTTCAAAATCCCATAAAATTACTAAAATGCTCATAGATCGGTGGAAATTTTTTCAATCCATTCAAATTAATTTCATTTAAATAATTCCATTTAAATTTTTTCAATCCATATGAATTCTAGAAAACATTCAGAAACTTAAAAACCCCTCAAAATAACCTAAGAATTTCTGAATTTTATCCAATTATTTTAAACTATTTAAATAGTGTAAAAGAACGTATAATTTTAGGTTTATTACACAGGCACACGAAAAAAGGTCTTGTCCACCAGATCCCATAAAAATTTCTATAAGTTTTCGGGGTCGCTGAATCCGAAGCCGGGGTTGGTTTGACTCGTTCAGGTCGCATTTAGTTCCTAACCTCAAAAAAAATGCTAAAAGTTGGAACATTCATGGAAATACACATAGAGCAAAGCGGTTATATGCTTCAAGGTCGCTGAGTCCAAATTTAAAGGTCATTTTAATTGGCGAGGTTGAATTCCATTCCTAACCTAAAAGAAAATTACAACACTGAAAACTGTTCTCGATATAAATTGTTTGCATTCATCGTCCGGTACATAGAACTTGTTAGTAATTCTTTGAGCATGGCTATCAGTCTGTAGCACAAAATCCTGCTTCCTGGAAAGATACTGTGACGATGATAACTGCCCCGAAAGAGGATGTGTAGAATGATTCGTTCTCCAATTTGTCCACGTAACGAAGCCAACGAAGACGCGCTGCCTTGCAGGTGGGCGTGAGAGTGTGTCAGGGACAGTTTTCGGTGTTTAAATTCTTTTTTTTCAAGGTTATGAATGGAATGCGACCTCGCTGAGTCAAATCAACATTAAATTTGGACTCAGCGACCCTGAAAATATATAACCGCTTTGCTTTCTAGGTATTTTCAAGAATGTTCCAACTTTCATAATTTTTTTTTCGGTGAGGAACGAAATGCGACCTGACCGAGTTAAACCCATCCCGGATTCAGATTCAGCGACCCCAAAAACGTATAGAAGTGTTTATATCGTCTTGTGGACAAATCCTTTTTTTGTGTTCCTGTATTATTAATCTTCTTAAATTCACTAAACTTTCTTTTCTTTTCAAGTTTCAGACAATATGGAACCTACTTACACGAAATGGTATATCGCTTCTAAAGGATACCACTATATAGTAACGGTTAAGCCTGACGCTTACAAACATGTAGTGCCTCCCAAGAGCGATATTACGGATATTCAGTTTACCACTGGAAATTACCAAACACCATTTGATGATCATGTACCAGTTAAATTCGGTGGAATCGAATTTATTCTACACCGGAGCTTAGTATCTCCTGGTATATTTTCGGGCGCTTCGCTTCCTTGAATTAGGATTAAACTATACACAAGAGAAACAACAAATTTATAAAAATGGTGTATAATTTTCGTCATGTATATTCTTGAATAAGAATATGATAAGCCAAATTTAATTTTTCTGTTTAATTGCTAGAGAGTGTATAGAACACGCCTACTACGAATTTGTTTATTAATCCATTAAGCTAAACGGACGATTTTTTTTACGTTTTTCAACAGCATATTTAACTATGATATCGCTTGTGAAAAAATAGAGATAAATCATTTCTGATGTAAAAGTGTCTGAAATTTTGATTGACCCTGTTAGAATTTTAAAAAAGCTCATTTCCAACTGTTATGATTGTTTATTTAACAAAAACGTAAATTAACGAATGAAAAATATTTTCATTGCACATTTTCGCATCGAAACCACAGGGCCATTTTGCAGATTTGCATATTTTTTGCGTCCATGGACTCTAACCATCAAAAAGTAGTAGTAGGTTTTTTTTCAAGATGGTGGACCCAAAATGGCGGCCGAAAGACAACATTTGATATGACATTCATATCTTTTTTTCTGGATCACTGATCATGAACTTGATGTCAGATTTTACGAATTAAAGATTGGGAATCTAATATGACGCCACAATTTTTCAAAATCATTCAAAATCATTCAAAATTTATGAAATAGGGTGGAAAATTGTTCTAAATCTTTTAAAATTTATTTAGATTGGTACCTGGGATTTTTGTTGCATTATAACACCCATTTTCGTACTCTTCAATTTCAATAGCTTCATTATGAGAACTTTTTAGACGCTTTGATTTTGGAACACTGCGCATTTGCAAAATATTTCGAGAAACACAAAATTTACCCCAAGTTATTTATAAAATTATCACAGAAGGAGTATGAACATTTTTTATGTGCTTTTCATGTGTTTTTTTATTTTTATATTTTTTTTATTAACATAAAATTTATATAAAAATTTAAATCATTGACCAATAAAATATTGTTTAAGAAAACAATTTTTATTTTAGTAAACCACTCTAGAAAACCGCGTGATGAATATCTTGTAATTTGAAGAAAGAAATTATGATTCATGTATGGTATAAAATTATGTCAAATTTAGGAATCGCACAATTATTTACTGGGTATAGCAATTTCTATAAATTTTAAATTATTGTGAAATTTTTCCGCCATCTTATTCAACATAACGTATATAATTTGTGACTTCTGATAGCAGATTTATGATCAACGATCCAAAGGAAACCCATATAGCAATATTCATAAACTGTGAATAATTTTGAAAAATTGTTGCCACCATATTTTATAAATTTTAAATTATTTTGAAAAATAGTGGCCCCCATATTGGATCCACAGTTTTGAATTTTTAGAATCTGACAGCAAATTCTTATTCAGCGACCCACAGAAATTCTATATACCAATTTTCATAAATTTTGAATGGTTTAAAAAAAGTTGACAGCCATATTGGATCCGCCATCTTGAATTTGTAAAACCGTCATCATATTCACGTTTAGTGAATCTGCGACCCATAAAAGACCCTTTTATGAAATCTAGAAATTTAGAAAATCATAGATATTTAGAAAACTCTAGGAATTTAAACAATGCTAGGAATTTACAGTATTTGAGGAATCTAGAGAGTTCTGGGGATTTAAATAATTTTAGAAATTTAAAGTACTCTTCCAATTCTAGATGTTCTACGAATTCTGGTATATGAGCGGATTCCCGTATATTAGAAAATTCTAGAGATTTAAAGAATTTTAGGAATTTAGAGTATACTAGGAAGCTAGATAATTCTGGAATGTATGCAATTCTAGAAATTCAGACAATTCTAGAAATATAGAAAACTCGAGGAATTTAAACAATTCTAAGAATTTGCAGTATTTGAGGAATCTAGAAAATTCTAACAATTCTAGAAATTTAGATAATTCTGGGGATTTAAATAATTATAGAAATTTAAAGTACTCTAGCAATTCAAACAGTTCTACGAATTGCAGTATATGCTCGGATTCTAGTGTAATAGAAAATTCTATAGATATGAAGAGTTTTAGGAATTTAGATTACTCTAGGAAGCTAGATAATTCTGGAATATATACAATTCTAGAAGTTTAGATAATTCTAAGAATTTGGACAATTCTAGAAATTGAGACAAATCTAAGAATTTAGAAAAATTTTAGAATTCATATAATTCTCAGAATTAACACAATTCTAGCAATTTAAAGAATTCTAGTAGTTCAGAATATTCTATAAATTACAAGAATTCAAGAAATTAGGAAATTAGGAAGTTCTTCAAAATTCACAGAAATCGAAGAATTTATGAAATTCTAGAACTTTAGAAAATTCAGCGAATTTGGAGAATTCTAGGAATTTAGACAATTCTAGTAAGTTAGACAAATCTAGAAATTTAGACAATCATAGAAATTTAGAAAACTCTAGGAATTTAAACAATTCTAGGAATTTACAGTATTTGAGGAATCTAGAGAATTTTGGGGATTTAAATAATTTTAGAAATTTAAAGTACTCTAGCAATTCTAGGAGTTCTAGGAATTCTAGTATATGATCGGATTCCAGTAAATTAGAAAATTCTAGAGATTTAAAGAATTTTAGGAATTTGGAGTATACTAGGAAGCTAGATAATTCTGGAATGTATGCAATTCTAGAAATTTAGACAATTCTAGAAATTTAGACAATTCTAGAAATATAGACAAATCTTAGAATTTAGGAAAATTTGAGAATTCATCTAATTCTCGGAATTAAGACAATTTGATCAACTTAAAGAATTCTAGGAGCTCAGAATATTCTAGAAATTACAAGAATTCAAGAAATTTAGAAAACTCTAGAATGTAGAGAAATCTTCAAATTGAGACAATTCTAAGAATTTACACAATTCTATGAATTTATATATTTCCAAACACTTAGAATATGCTTTCTATTTGGGCAAGCATAGGAATTTATAAAATTACAGAAATTAAACTAATTCAAGGATTTTAGAGCATTTGAAGAATCTAGATAATTCTGGTGTTTCTGGAAATTATGCGAATACCAGGAATGATAGGAATTTAGAGAATTCTAAGAAGTTAGAAAAATCTAGAAATTTAGACAATTATAGAAATCTAGAAAACTCGAGGAATTTAAACAATTCTAAGAATTTGCAGTATTTGAGAAATCTAGAAAATTCGAACAATTCCAGGAATTTAGAAAATTCTGGAGATTTAAATAATTATAGAAATTAAAAGTACTCTAGCAATTCAAACAGTTCTACGAATTGCAGTATATGCTCGGATTCTAGGGTAATAGAACATTCTATAGGTATGAAGTGTTTTAGGAATTTAGATTACTCTAGGAAGCTAGATAATTCTGGAATATATACAATTCTAGAAGTTTAGATAATTCTAAGAATTTGGACAATTCTAGAAATTGAGACAAATCTAAGAATTTAGAAAAATTTTAGAATTCATATAATTCTCAGAATTAACACAATTCTAGCAATTTAAAGAATTCTAGCAGTTCAGAATATTCTATAAATTACAAGAATTCAAGAAATTTAGAAAACTCTAGAATGTAGAGAAATCTGCAAATTGAGAGAATTCTAAGAATTTAAACAATTCCACGAATTTAGATATTCCCAAAAATCTAGTCTGTTCTAGCAATTTCGATAAATTACAGGAATTTATAAAATTACAAAAATTAACATAATTCGAGGATTTTAGAGCATTTGAAGAATCTAAATAATTCTGGTAATTCTGGGAATTATGAAAATTCCTGGAATGATAGGAATTTAGAGGATTCTAGACATTGAGCGAATTTTAGGATATTAGATAATTCTAGAGATTCAATTAATTGTAGGGATTTAGAAAATTATAGGAATTTGGACAATTCGAAGAGTTTAGACAGTTCTAGAAACTTAGACCTTTCTCGGAATTCATATAATTCTCAGAACTTAGACAGTTCTGGGAATATAGAAAATACACAAAATTTAGAGCATTCTATGAAGTTAGAGTTCTAGGAAATCAGAGAATTCAAGGAATTTAGAAAACTAAAGGAATCCAGGGAGTTCATGGAATAAAAACAACTCAAGGAATCGAGAAAATTCAATAGATGTAAACAAATGTAGGAGTTTACATAATTCTAGGAATTTGGAATATTCTAGAACTATAGAGAAATCTGGAAATTTAGAGAATTCTTGCTTTTTGGACAGTTATAGGAATTTATAGAACAATTGGTATTATAGGAATTTAGACAATTATACGAACTCATATAATTCTAGGAATAATAGGAATTTTGAAATATTTAGGAATTGCGGGAATTTTAGGATATTAGAGAATTCTAGAAATTTAATTAATTCTATGAATTAAGAGTCGTCTAGGATTTCTAGTAACTTAGATAATTCTGGAATGTTAGAGACCTTTAGAGTTCTCAAGAATTCTACGAATTTACAAGATACTAGGAATGCATAGGATTCGAAGAATTGATAGCATTCAGAAATTCAGGGAATGCAACGAATTTAGAGAATCGTACGAGTTTAATGAACTCAAAGAATGTGGAGAATTCAAGGAATTCAGAGAACTGAAGGAATCCAGAGAATTCAAGGAATCCAAATAACTCAAGGAATTTAGAGAATTATAGGATATGAGAGACGTCTAGAGTTTTTAATAATTCCCGGAATTTACAGTATACTAAGAATTTAGAGAATTCGAGGAATTGATAGCATTCTATAAATTCCAAGAATTCAACTAATTTAGAGAATTCTAGGAGTTTAGAGAACTCAAAGAATTTAGAGAATTCATGGATTTTAGAGAACTGCAGGAATCCAGACAATTCAAGGAATCCAATGAATTCTAAGAATTCAATAAATTTACGGAATGCGGCGAATGAAAGAAATCCAATCAGTTTAAAGAATTAAAGAAGTACACTAAATTTTGACTGATCAAGAGAATTTAAGCAATGATGACCATGGACCATGGAAAATGACGACATTTTTATTCAAAAATAGTTCAGAAAACATTTGAATTTCCGACCCAAAATATGACCCTTTACCAAAATAATTGAATATTTAACAAATCACTCAAATTTGGAACCAGACAGTTGGCTTGAAATCGAATTAATTTTCAGCTAAACAGTCAAATTTACAAAAAAATAGTTCATGTTTGCAGTAAAGTTGACGAATTTTCAAAAAATTAGATGAACTCTTGCCCAGTTCTTTGAATTTTCAACTTAAAAGATAAATTTAAAAACGAATAATCTAATTTTCAAATAAAAAATAGGAAACTATAACCAAGAATACTTGCATTTTTAACTGACTTAGCCAAAAAGAATAATTTTCAACACCAAATGAATTTATTAATTCGAAGTTATTTACGAGAATTTTTACGATTTTAGTGTCATTAGCTATACAAAATCCTAAGTTTTCGATTATTTTTAATCTTTTCAAAGAATTTATCATAGCTTTCAAAGATTTCGAAGAATTTTCAAAAGCTTTTAAAAGTTTCAAAAAACCAAAAACTTCGAAAGCTTTAAGTATCTTTTTAAAAATTCCAAGAAATTCTTTGGAGCCCAAAAATTCTCGAAAATTTTAGGAAGATTTAAAAAAATTGAATTTAATAAGAAATTTGCAAGAGCTTTAAATATTTTCAAAGGATTTAAATATGTTTTAAATGCTTTTAAACATTTTAGGGTGGTTTGAAAGATTACAAGGATTTATCAAGAGCTATATAAAACACTAGGAGAGTTTGAAAGATTTTAAAGATTTGAATACTTGTGACCAGCTAGTTGAATTTTCAACCTAAAAATATAAATTTGAAAAAAAAAAATCTAATCTTCAAAGAAAAATGAGGAAGCTATAACTAAGAGCAGTTGAATTTTTTAACTGAAGAATAAATTTCGAATCCCCAAAATTATAATAATAAATAAAAAAAATAAAATAAAATAAAAAAATAAATAAAATAATAATAAGAACTACATGTTAATGTAAAATGTTAGTTGTAGAATTCAAGTTTTGAAAAAAGAATTTTCGTTTTTAATCATAAGTGGAAAGTTTTTCAAAAACGCAGTTTTGTATCATTTCATATTATTTCGTTCTATTTCACTTAAAAAAAAATTTTAAGCACTTCGGTCTCTGTACTGAATTTTCATCTGATTCAATTGATTTTTGAGAGCTCATAATTCAAAATGTTTTAAATTCAAACACATTTAGTTCCAAAAGTTCTTAAAAATTCGTAATTATTATTTTTTCAAAAATGTTTTTAACTTAATATTAAATTTTGTTTACTAATCGATTAAAAAAATTTTCAGGCATGTTTGGACAGTGTTTTTTTCAATATAATTAGATAGTTTGACCCTTTATTTTTTTAGGTCATTTTAGAATTTCTGTTTTCCCTAATCCCATGGCGTCACTTGATATCTTCTCATTTTTGAGGCAAACTATCCACAAAGTTTTTAATTTAATGGAGTAGTTTGATCCATAAGTTTTAGGGGATTTTTGGACTTCCTAGTTTTTTTAATTTGATAGCGCTGTTTGAAGCCCATTCTTTTTTAGTTTTTTTTTAATGGTTTTTTACTCTTTGTTTTTTCAATACGATCGGAGAGAGTGACTTTTTAATTTTTTCAGAGTAGTTTGACGCCTACTCTTTTTAGTTTATTTAGATATTTTTGTTCGGATAGAAATGAATGAATAAAGCTACCCCGAAAAGTTTTTAGCCTAATGATTCGAAAGTAATACCAATTTAAAGTTGTTTGCTTTTTCAGTTCAAAAAGAAATGAATTTCAAGATTTTTGTGTAGTTATTTTTTTCTCTCGTTCGAAATGAAAATAAATCAAATTTTACTGATTACTAGTGACACTTTACAGATTCAATTAGCGAAAATTGAGCTACGAAAGATCAGTAGATCATTATTAATTCGAGTAGTCCAAATATTCCTAATTCAATAGCGCAATCCTAATTACTTGGTAAGAAAAAATTATTTAGGAATATCTAGAATATCTTTAAAAAAGTTATAAATGTGGAAAACGTGGAAAAAAGAACAGTTTAATAAAAAAAGGCTTGATTGAAAATGTTTTAATAAAACAATGGGTAGGTTATATTGTGAAATTGTAAAAGTGATGCAGTCTGTCTCCAATTTGGAATTTCGCCTTGACTAAGAATCAGCTTTAATGAATATGAACTTGAGTGCCTCAAGAAGGTTATTTTAATGGTATAGCTTTTTTCCAAATGCAAAATATTCTTTGACGTCTCTCTAAATAAAATTCGTAAAATTTAAATATTAGTAAGAAATTTCTAATTCCATTATTCTATAAACCTCATAATTCCATATAATATTCTGAAATTCTCAGCATAACGTAGCATGTACCTAATTAAAAAAAATATTGGCTTCTAATTGTTTTAAGAAAAAAAGGTCAAAATGAATTTTTTACAATCTCAAAATAAACCGCGATCTATGGCATCCAATTTAATCAAAATTATTTTTAATTCCAAATTAAAAAGAGGACTTTTAAGTGCTTTGAAAAGCTTTATTCTTCCATGAAACTGTTTTTTAATTATCTGTGTAAGGTATCCGTTGAAGAACTAAGGAGTGAAATTTCGGGCGATTCTAATACTTGCATGTTTTTCGTTGAAAATGTATCTCTTCTGAAAAAATTAAATATAATTTCATAAAAAATAATCTAATTTATAAAAAATTCAGCTATTTTGTTAAAAAGTAATTGTTTCAGCATTCGCTTGTTCTTGTTGGTTATAAATTACTTTTTGTAAATAATAATTTTACATATATTGCAGATTTATATTTTAAAATTTAACAGGTTGCTAGAAAATTTATGCATTTCAATAAAAATATTTCGTTTTTCGCCGAAAATTATTAATGTTGGTTAAAAATTGAACTGCCTTTTTAAAGTTGAACCATTTTCGCAAACTTAGTTAGGGTTCTGTCCTAGTTAAATTACTTTAATATAGACAATCTTCTTTTTTTATAACGCAGCGTTTGATGACTATCAAAATTTATTTATTTAATTCTAAACTAGCAAAAAAACTGTCTAACAAAAACAAATTGCAAAAAACGGAAAAATAATTCTTTTTATATAGCCCTATTTATTCCTAATTACCGGATTTGAAAATTTCAAAAGGGCTTTTGAAGTTAACTTCTCGTACCATCCAACTCTAGTGGTGAATATTGCATTCTCTAGGAAAAGATATAATTATTTTTCTGATCGGAATAAACGCAATTTGGAAAATCCAAATTTCATATAGTAAAGAAACGATGAGCAAATTTTTTTTTAATGACAAATAGTATAATATTTTTTTGGAAATTAATCTTTTTGTTAAAAAAAATCTTTTCGTTTGAAAATATATGTTCTTTTTTCTTTGAAAACCCAATTCCTGGTTTCAATGTTAATCTAATTTGTAAAATATTTTAAAATGTTGTAAAAGTCTTTTTTTTGTCCAAAGTTTAACTGTTTTATTGACAATTCTTCTTTGGGATAAGAAAACCACTATTTTTGTTTTTGAATTTTCGCTATTTTGTTAATAAATTAATTTCTTTGGTAAAAGCGAACAATATTGTTCAAAAGCATCTCTTGTGCTTGAAAAGTTACCTGTTTTGTTGAAAATAACCCTTTTAGATTGAGGATTCTTCTCTTTTTTTAAAGTTCGTCTGTTTTTGTGACTCCAACTATTTCTTGTTCAAAACTAAAATATAATTTAGCTGAAATATAAATTATTATCTACATTGTTGATTTAAAATTCATGTTTTTTTGTTAAAAATTAACATTCTTGGAAAAAAATTCATCAATTCTGTTGTTCAACAGGAAATCCTAGTAAGTGAAATTTCCCATAGAGACTATTTTCCGAAACATATGCATGGGAGAATAACCTCTATAGCAAAAGTGACTTGCTATGTTTTTCCGTTGGACAGCAGAAATGTGTTAAAAATTAATGCTTTTGTTTGAGGATTCTTCATTATAGAAGAAAATTCATCTTTTTAGTGCAAAATTGAATTATTTTCTTTAAATTATAGTTTTTAAATTGAATATTTCTTATTCAACTCAAAATGTAACTATTTCATTTTTAGGAAAACATTGATCATTTTTATTGCAAAATTAAACTGTTGGGCTATCTTTTTTCAGCTGAAAATTCAACTACTTTATTGAAAATTCGTTTATTTTGCTGACAACTAATCTTTCTCAAAATAAAATTAACCTTCTTGTTTCAAAATTGCACTATTTGATGAAAGTTGATCTACTTTTTTCAAAATTCTACAATTTTATTAAAAATTAATCATTTTTGGTTGAAAATTTGGATGAGTCTCGTTCAGGAGGATAAATTGGCCATAATTATGTATATAGAAGTGGGCTGATTTTACTGAAAATAATCTTCACTTTAGATAAGGAAACTAGCTATTTTCTTAGAAGGACAGCGTACAAGGTTTATTTAATGATATTCATTCTTCGAAATGCTTGTTCTGGTCTGAAATCTATCACAATTCTGTCTCCACATGGTCCCCACTCACTGAAAATTTTTATTATTCTGTGGGTTTTCTGGTTTATATTTGCCGATGCTGATAAGTATATATATATAGCCGTGAATATGTTCCAAATTTCTCAGTCAACATTTACAAATCTACCTGGAAATATGAAGAATGTTATCAGCAATCTGCTTTTCCCCATCCTGATTTTTCTAAAATTTGGTGGTAAGTGTACTCAATATAACTAACGACTTACCAAATTTTAAAGTTTTTCAATTTCAAGTTAGAAAATTTTTATTCTTGCATTCTTTCTCTTTAAATTTTTAATACTTTATATTGTTTTATTTGGCCTCAACTACATCAAAATTGTTTAGTATTTAATTTAAGGGGTTTTGTTTTTGACTTTTGACGGCAGCGGAATTTTAAGCAATTTTTATCGGTGGCGGCGCGCCGATACGCCACCTCACCGACGTTGCTGAAGTCGAATCAGCGGCGGCGCGGTTTAGAACCAAGATAACAGGCGGCGGTGATGTGGCATGACGACTGATGTTAGTCACACTTAAGGCGCTTCTTCAGGCTTGAAAATTAGCCCATGTATTACTCTGCCAAACTTTTCTTCTACAACTATGAATTGCTTGATTTCATACTTTAACCACAGAATATAAACGTAAAATACAGAATAAAACAAAGAGCTTTTTTCGAAAAATGGTCTGTTTCTTGTTTTATTGCAATTAATTGAACACTCATGCATTTTATGCGCCTGGTAAGGCGCAAACCGCCAACACGAGTGCACATATGGTGAAAGGAATATGGGGCCAGATAGCGGAGAGTATCTTTTTAACGATACTTTAAACATGGTAAAAACCCAGGGTCAAGCCCAGGACTGAGATAGATTGCCTGTCATTCCTCACTCAACTTTTCTATTATTAGAGATTACAGCCGGTTTACAGAAATTAAAAATGATTAAAATATTAAGGAACTTAATTTTAATATTCTGCATTCGGTATATTACAGAATGACGAGAAGATTAAAAAAAGATAGAAGAAAATCGGTTAATCCGTTCAATTTCTGGATATACCTTTTTAACTCTTCTCCGAATCTACGACAAAAAATGCTGAAAAAATGATGCTGCGCCCAGAATTGGAAATTGTTTAATCGGAAAATTAAGGAATTAACATTTGTTTTATTTTCAAGGTTGAAAGTTAAAGGATGTGCAATTCGCTTCCGTTTATTGAGCAATTCATTTGCCAGAATTTTTAATTGAAAACTCTGTAATCATAGACATTGATCATTTTTCAAGATTCATAATTTTAGGTTCAATTTCACTGTTTTTTATTTTATTAAATCCCATCAAATGTAAAAATGGAGTATGAGAAAAATTTATAGTGGTACATTTTTCTAAATACGTGATTTAATTACTTAAACAGTTATTTATTCTATATTTATCAAATTTCTAAACATTGAGCCAGAGATGTCCACTTTTTTAAATTGGTATCCTATGATACGTTTTGCTAAATAATTTAATAATTTTGATGCATTTCTTTTGATACTTAATAAATTTCTGCTTGCTTAAACAATCTTCATTTGCCCAATAAGTTTTTTTGATTACTAAATAGTGTATTACATGACTGTATAGTGTATAGAAAGAATACATGAACCACTTTTTAATTGTGTAAACAAATATAATTTGTTCAAATAATTAGTTTTCCAAAAATATTTTTGAATTCGTCTTTTCTGAGTTCAAAATAATATTTAATGATTTCGAGTAGTAGATTTTGCTTAAAGCCTAATTTTACTGTTTACATAACTAATTATTGTTTTCTTGTTTAAATTTCCGTCAAACGGAGTATGGATGGTTTTTGTCAACAAAACAATAAGATACGACTAAACAATGTCCAATCCTGGGCGCAGCGCCCTTTTTTCAGCATTTTTTTTATCGTAGAATCGTAACTTAGAAGAATTAAAGTGATTTAGAAAAGAAGAATTCAGAGTTATTTCCAAAAAAATTTTCAAATTAACTAATTAAATAATTCAAGTCTTTAAAAACCAACGTATTTCTAAAAAAAATATAAATGGTTACAAAGAAACTCAAAATAATTTCAATGATTTGGAAAAATTGAAAAAGAATCGAAAAAGTCTATTTATTTTAGTAAAATTTAAAAGAATACAGAAAAATTTAGGGACATGAGAAGAATTCGATGCATTTCATAACTATTCAAGCTAAATTTAACAATTATTTTAGTGAAATGGAAACAGTTCAAAGATATAATTTTGTTTAAATCCGTCGACTGAAGTAGAATTGAGTGAAGGGCCTAGGGGGTAAGCATGCAAAAGTCACCCCTCACGCATCGTGTACATATTACCACCATAGATGGGCATCTGTGTAACATAATATTCCTCAAAAGGATAAATCAAGAATTTTATTTTTAGGGGAGTTATGGAGTGGGAAAATAAAGTTAAAAAAGTAATTTTTATCGAAAACAAATGAAACGATGTTGATGATCTAAAAGTATGTTATACTCACCCATGAGATGAGTTAGAAAAAAATTTCAAATTTAAAAACTAAAAAATAGGAGTAAAAAAATGTTACAAAAATTTCAAAATTTTTTATTGAAGTTATGTTTTACAGATACACCTCTTTTGGTTCTAGGCAAAAATACTTATATTGACTACTTCAAAATATATTTGTGACCGTCCGCGAGAAAAGGGACCTAATGCGGAAAAATCGATTTTATTTTTTTGAGCCAATCTATAGTTTCTGAGCTACACATTCATTTCCAATAATTAAAATTTGTTTAAGTTCATTTTTTTGTTATTAAGCTACAAAAATTGACATATTGAGCATACGCGGAGACGAAACGCGAGGCTTGCGACAAACAGCCCCACCACTCCCCACTACCGTGTAAAGCCGGAGCGCACCGATGAGAGCGGAGCTCTCGGATATGGCGCCTAAAGGTGTATTGGTAAGTGGAGGGGGTTCTTTTCGTTGACGCATTCCCACGGCTCAAATCCTGGCTTACAGAGTCTGCTGCAATCGCTCGTCCTGTAAAATTCAGCTTTGAAGCATTAGGTCCCTTTTTCTAGCAGACGGTCACATCTTATCCAAATTTTTCATAGGCATACATCATGGCTTAAAAAACAAAGTCTGGCCATCTATGGTGGTAATATGAACTTGATACGTGCGGAGGTAACTTTTCCATGCTTACACCCCTCGGTCCTTTAGAAGTCGAAAAGTGATTTAAAAAAATTAAGAGTATTTTTTAGAATTCAGGGTAAGTTAATAAGAATTGAAGGTAATTTCAAAAAATTTCAAATCTTTAGAACCCCTACGAATTTATAACCAAAAAAGTGAAAAAATCCATTTATTTCAGTACAGTTTAAGTAAATTTAGAAGAATTTAAGGAAAATGAGAAGAATTTAATGAACTTCATGAAACATCAAACCGGATTGGAAAACAATTCATGTTAATTGAGAACAATTTCAAAATATGAAAAAATTCGTTGAGTTCAGTAAATTTGAAATCAGTTCAGAAAAATTAAAAGGCTATTCTAAAGAATTTGATGAAATGCCGAATGTGAGGTGAGTTTACCAGAACTTAAGATGAATTAAACAAATTTTTGTTTGCAAACTGTTGAGTTGAGTAAAGTTGAGCGAACTTAGATGAATTCCAAAG
>JAWWLR010201511.1:0-16341 GCA_035041075.1 Acraspis erinacei | reverse complement strand
ACTGATGAGACCTCAAACATTGAAAAAATATTTTTGCAACTGCTTATGTCAAATTGCAGTCTCACAATGGTGCTTCTATAAAAGTAAAGGGCTTCATTAATTCGGGAGCAGAACGCTCTTTTCTTACTGAGAGAGTAGTTCAGCAGCTGAGAACTCCAGAAACCAAGTGTGACATTTCCCTTACTGGAATGGGACATTCACTATTAGGTTCTACTATCCACACTGCCGACCTTAAACTTTGTTCCCCTCGTGATTCGGAGTTCAAGCTTCCTTTTAGGGCCTTAGTCATGAAATCTCTTCTAAAACTTCTCCCAAAGAAAAGACTGCCCTTGAAGAAATGGCCTCACCTGCAGGACCTTCAACTTGCAGATCCCAACTATTATCATTCTGGAAGACCCAGACAATGATCGGGATCTTGAATCCTGTAGTGTACTTCAGGCTGCAGAGAATCAGTCCCTCAATAACCAACTTCGCCTTTTTTGGGAGTTGTCGTTAAATTGCCCATGAAGGGTGATCCAAATGAATTGGGAATGTCTAAAACCTTTGCTATATCAATGTTTTTGCGCCTTTTGAAGCGTTTTGCGAAAAACCCGGAAGGAAAGGAAGCTTAGCATGCTTTCATGCAGGAGTATCTTTTTTGAATCACTTGCTATTAGAACTCTGAATCAACTAGCAGCTGATGAACGAGAGCGCTTTCCACTAGGCTCTGCAGCCCTAGTGGACAATACTTATGTCGATGATATATTTTCCGGAGCATACTCTATCGAGCTGGAAAAATCTGTCTAGACTGAGGTTGTTTCAATCTTCAAGTCTGCCGGCAGCTCACTAAGCAAGTGGGCAGCCAACTCACACGGACTTCTGAAATAGCCTCTGAAATAGCTAAGTTATTTGATCGATTGGAATGGCTTGCTCATTTCCTCATCAGGGCTCTTGCTACAAAATTTTTGGATTTCTAAGGTGGATTGGGACTCCATTCTGCCATCAGAACTGCAATTAGAGTGGGACTCTTTTTAGTCTCAGCTCTTGTTACGGGAGAAAATAAAAATTCCTCGTTGGCTTAACACCACAAATGATGTGCAATCTTGCCAAATACACAGCTTTTCAGACGCTTCTGAAAGAGCAACCTTAGCTACAGTGTAAATGGTTGTTCGGGCTGGTTATGGTGTCGTTCACTTCAGCCTTATCGTGGAAAAGCACAAGTTTCTCCATTCAAAACTGTTTCCATGCCGAAGTTGAAACTACTACTTGATTCCATTTTGAACGGTCTCAAGTATGACCTTCAGATACCAACCTTTTTTTGGACAGATTCTGAGCTGGTTCTAAAATGGCTTGGTGCTCACCCTTCTGGTTGAAAAACTTTGAGGCCAACAGGATTAGTAAAATCCAAACAACTTAAAAAAAGCCATCTGTAATCATATCACATGTAAGTTCAATCCCGCTGACTGCGCTCATAGAGGATTTTCATCGCAAGAATGAGTGGACTCATCATTGTGGTGGAATAGAGCTGACTGGCTTACTGGATCTCAGAACAGCTGGCACCGGACTTTGCCGGAGCCAAAAAAAAACATAAAAATCCGTGAAGGATCTTCAAAGGCTGTCTCTAAACCAGTGTTAATAGTTAACTTGGTTAGAGAAACTGAGTTATTGTGATCTGGCTGATCCTTGTTCATCCTTTGATCAACTTGTGCTTACTAATGCTTATTTTTATAGGATTTGTAATCGCTGTTGCTCATATCCAGTGGAACGTTACTTAACTACGAATGAACTCAATCAAGGTCTCAATTTTGGGCTGAGAACTACTCAAATACTTCATTTTGAGTATGAGATTAACAGTCTGAAGACTGGATTGCCAATTTCAAGGAGAAAAAGAATCTTGGTTAAGCTCTCCACTTTTCTGGACGGTCAAGGATTTCTTCAAGTTGGCGGTCGACTCCAAAAGACTCTACTGTCGTTTTATGAGAAACGCCCAGTAATTTTACCTAAAACTGATCGTGTAACTTATCTTATACTTTTCCAGGCAAACCTGAGAACAATGCATGAATTGTCGGAGCGAAATCGGTAATCAACAGCATTGTTCACAAGTGCGTCATCTGCGCACTATTTCGGAACCAAACACCTACACAACTGATGGATCAGCTTCCTACTGATGGAGTGTCTGAATCAAAGGCCGTCGCATGCACTGGTGTAGACTATGGTGGCCCATATCACATGAGGGTTTCACCAGGAAGGAGACATAAATCATACAAGGGTTATGTATATCTTTTTATTTGTCTTTCTTCAAGGGCCATACACTTGGAAGCTGTTGCAGATTTATACTCAATACAGTTTTATTGCCGCTTTTAAGCGATTTATTTTTTGTCGAGGTACATGTCCCAGGCTCTACAGTAAAAACGGCACTAACTTTGTAGGTGCAGATCGAGAGTTGCGAGCGCTGTTCCGAGGAGCCTGTCAAATTATGCCAAAAGTCGCTGAATGCTTAACTAATGACGGAACTACCTGGTCTTTTATCCCGCCGCATGCTCCTCACTTTGGACGTATCTGGGAGGCAGGGATTAAGTCAACTGAGCATCATCTACACCGTTGTAGTGGAGATAGTCGATCGACCTTTCAGGAATTTACCACTGTCTTCCGTCAAATTGAGGCGTGCCTGAATTCACGTCCGACTGCTCCGATCTCAAGCGATCGAACTGCTTTGGCAGCCTTGACCCCTGGGCACTTTCTAACCGGAGGCCCTATTTCTGCTATCCTTGAACCTTCCTTGGCAGACTATAAAGATAATTCTCTTTCCAGATGGTCATTGCTTACAAAGATGCGTGACAATTTTTGATACCGGTGATCAAGGGAGTACCTCCATCATTTACAACAGCGAAACAAGTGGATCGAGTAGCTTCGTGGTGTGGAGTTTTCGCTTGAGACTGGTTAGAAGAGACTTTTCTGAGTGTGCGCTTACTCTTCACTTTCGGTTTAAAATCATGGCTGTGAAGCACCTTTTTCGCCTCGCTCCGCGAATGTAGGTTTACTAAACCAATCGCATTATTTGTTTAATTTTAATTTTTGTAAAGTGAATCCAGAGTAAAGTGCAATAAATGCTAATACTTTATCTTTAACCTGAAGTGTACTTAATATAAAACAAAACAACTTTCTTGCTCATAAAAGCAGTTAATTTTTTAATATCTTATGAACAATATCATTTGCGTACGCGAGTTACCGTACCCTAACCCCTTCTACCCTAACTATTTCTACCACTCCAGCCACTAGCTCACTTTCTATATTCGCTATTATAATCGCAAGAAGCGTTTGGATAAGAGGACACTCTTACATCCTCCATTCGCCCTATCTTTCGTCTCTTCATATACCTGCATTATCCTCTAGATCAGGCCTCTCTCCACTCCCCTCTCCGCCATCGCCTCCGACATTCTTCCCCTATCCGTCAGAGGAAATGCGCCTTAGGATTTAAAAAACAAACGGGCCTTAAGATTCACAAAAAACGCGTACACTCTTGACAACTTCTTCACTAATTCTCTATCCAGCGCGTGCTGCAGAAGGTAGATGTTATCGATAGTGCTCCTACCCGCCCTAAAGCCCGCCTCCATGTCCGGCAATATTCCTTTCCCATCGGCATCCTTTCGCTGCCTGTCGGCCAACTCCATCGCGTATACTTTGCACGCCATATTCATTAGCGTCATCCCTCTGTAATTTTGGTGCCTATCCCTATCTGCTTTCTTATACAGTGACACTAGTAAACTCTCTCTAAACCCTCTTGGGAATCCCTCCCCCCTCTACACTTTCCATACTTTCTTCACTACTATTTATTATCTTCCACACGTCTCCTTCTATGTTAACACTTCTCAACTCGTTTTCCAGACATTGCTTCTTTTCCTGTTCTTTATTCTTACACATCAATCTGAAATTCTTTCTCGTTTCTACATTTTCCTCCTTTTTAGCAGTCCTCTCTTTTTTGTAAAACCTTTTTAACTTCCTCTTCCTATTTTTCACTCCCTATCCCACAACGGCCTTACGATTTCTTTCTTCGTTCTTCCTGAATATCTTCTTTTGCACACATCCTTTCACTTTCTCTTCCAAATCGTCCTATACCTCTTCCACCGACTATCCTTCAGAGCGTAACTTCCTTAACTGCTCCTAAAACTTTTCTAGCGCCTCCCTCGTCTAACTCGTCCTCTAACGTAACAAACCTTTTTTCACCTTGCCTTCCGCCGCCCCCCTTGTCCACAACCCTAATGCCTAATGGTCTTATTCTGCTCGCCCTTCCACTGCGAATCTGTCCATCTCCTCCCATACTTGTATATTCATGACTGTATGGTCTATCCCCGATACCCCTACCTTACTTACATATTTATAATCTCGCTCTTCGTCCCCTGTTATACCATTCGCCACCGACCAGCCTGTATCCTTCATCCAGTCTCTTAGAATCTTCCATTTATTTTCGAAGCTCTCCGGAAGCACCGGAAGGGCTAAGGGTCTGCCTATATGAGTCTGGGAGTACCAAGCCTCTCACGCAGTCATGGCCAGGAAGAACCAGTAATGCACTACCTGACCTGTATGTGCGGACTCTACCAGCTCTCGACAAGGCCTATGGACCTCGAGATCCAAATGAATAGGGTATATGCGAAGCTTAGATCCGATTTTAGAAGGGCCATCAGACGTTACGAATTCACTGAATACAACGGTCTGGCGGTCCGAGCAGCGAAATACGAACGCGTAGTATCCAGGTTAGGCCAGGATCTGGCCCACCGTCCCCAGAAAAGTTCTTTATCCCTGAATATACATAAATAGGTAAGGGGCCCGCTGCTAAAAAGAATAGTTTTGTGACCGTTATCACCTCAACACTAGCTGATAGCGAAATCTCACAGAGCGCGTCAAAGGTTGCCCACCAGATCAAAACGCTCATCGCATCCATTAGCAAGGAAAACCATGAATCGGCTGCGAGCATGGGTAGAGAAGAGCCCACGAGCAAGTTTAGGTCTATGGAGTTCAATAGACGTAACGATAGGGGCCCTCGGAATCGAACGAATTCAGCAAATTCGTTTGAGGAAAAGTCGGAGCGGTTTCCAAAAAGGGGCTCTGGGTCATCTGCTTCAGGAAAGAAGGCAGATGATTCGGAGGTGGAATGTTAGAACTGCCAACAGAAAGGTCACCTTCAAATTGGATGCCCGAAAAATCCTAAGCACAATTATTGTCGCCGGTGTGGCAAGGCGGAAGTGAACACTAAAGAGTGCGGATTGTCCGGCAAATTCCATCAGACCCAAAATGATCCCACTGGACGATAGGCAAATGATGGATAAGAACAGGCTTGAGTCGGCGACGTTCGCACTAGTGGGGATAGCTCAGAATGCGAACCTCACTTCTATAGACTTCTTTGACCTCAGCGAACCAGATCCCGTTAACGCGCAAGGTAGAAACAGAGGATACCATCCTTCTTGATACAAGAACGAGCATCAGAGAGAAAGAAAACCCCTGTCTTTACGACTGCCCGAATTGGTAACACCCCTAAAGTCCTTGCTTTAATCGATAGAGATGCATCCCGAACAGTCATGGGAGATATCGGTTTGATTGTTCCAGAGATGTACCAAGCGACCTGGGATGGGAGCAAAAGAACTTGGTTTATGGCAGACTATCCAAAAATGGTCTACCACTATACTGAGAGGGTACCGAGTGAGAAGTGGAGAGGAGGGATGAAAATCCGGTAACATTAGACCAGTTATGCGGCCTCCGGGAAATCGCAGCTGAGGAGCGACAAGAACTGCACACGTTAGTTACCAGGATTATTAAGCCCCCTCTTGAGGTACTTACAGTTACCGACCGCATCACTCGTAGCATAGGCGTCGGGGGCACCCGCCTATAAAACCGAGATATTATCGAGAGTCCCCGAAGGTGTTGAAAGATATGCAAGATGAGGTGACTCCAATGTTTGGCCGAACGAATAATTGGGCCTTCCAAAAGCGGATGGTCCAGTCTGGTAGTAGTGGCCTGGAAGGGCGACGGGACATATATATTTTGCGTAGACAACCGTAGACTCAATAAGGTCGCAAAAAAGGATACGTACACCTTGCCAAAAATGCACGTGATCCTTGAGGAACTTCGCGCCGAGAAGTACATAACGACCTCTGCGACATTCCAGCGATTGGGAGACTCCCTCATAGGGCCAGGCATGGAACCGAATGTCTGCGCATACCTCTATGACATATTCATCGTAAATGAGACGTTCAAGGGTCACCAGGAATAGGTAGTTTGAATCATAGATCGCTTACAGGGTGCCAGCCTCACGATAAACCGAAAAAATGCGAATTCGCCGAGGTCGACCAACAGCTGAGAGCAGCTCGAAGGCAAACTCGGGCGTAGTGGATCCTCTAGCTCCACGAAACGAAACCGACCGACCAAGCGCGGCCGGGAGTGGACCCACCGTCAACAATCCAGCCGGGAAGCGATAGCGGCCGCTATCGCGGAAGCCAGGCGCGATCGCGAAGAAGCCGTAATCAGACGTCGGGAAAAGGCCAGAAGGAAAGCCCGCATAGAGGCCTAGAGGCGATTTGGCGAGAATAAGGAGAGGAGATGCCTCGAAGCCTTCTGGCAGAAGTGCCGTGGTCTTATGGGGGAAGGCCCGAATAAGATAAAGGATATGGGCTCGTCTCCGACGAGACCTTTTATCTTCGAAACGCAGCGCAGACCAACCAGCGGTATGGTTCGCGGATCCGAGGTCGGCAACGCGCCAAGAGGCGAAGGGTGCAGCAAATGGGGAGGTCGGGGATATTACAGGATACTACAACTAAGAGGCAACTAACACCGTTAGTTGCTGTTGCGCCAGTTGGCCTAAAAGAGGAATAAATCAAGTATCATGAAATCCGTTTCCTTTTATTTACGAGTACCCAGAATTGAGTCAAGTAGCTTTCTCATTAGTTAGGAACTTTGATAAATCGGATGGTCCTGGTTGGAAAGGTAGGTCTGCGAAGAACTAGAATCAAGAACCACGCAGATCGGGAGGACCCTGACTGAGGAATCACAGGTAACTTAAAGGAAGCTGATTTTTGTTTGTGGTGTTTTGATGTGCGGCATTTCCTTTCTTTTTGTTAAATGGATCAAGCGGGAGTTTAAGCTGAGAAGGCTGACGGAAGGACTATGGTGCGGCCACGCCGTGGTAAATAAAACGGTGGGCTTAAGCTAGGCCCAGGGGAGTCCAGGTTGATTTTATTAAACATTGCATACATTTTTGACGCCAAAATGAAAGGGACCTGGGTCGAGCCTGGAACACGAACCGAAAGAAAACCTGGGACACCGAAGACACGGCGCACTGATCCCGCGCAGCTACGATAGTTACACCAGTCAGGCACCGTTTCGCCGCCCACACATCCGTCGAGACTCGAGGTGACCATTTCATGATTATCTGTCAGGCAGCCAATGGGAACCTCAGCAATCGATGGGATGGAACCAATCGACGCAGCGACGCTAGTAAAGATGCACATATTGACGGAGTTACCTGATTGGACCCTTCCCGTTACAACCAACCAATCAGCAGGCCTGATGCAGAAATTCTAAATGTCGAAGGGAAGACAGCAGCCGAAACAAGGGTTTGACACTTGTGTTCTTGGCTCGACGGCGACCGGAGCTTCCCGGATAAAGACTGAATGAAATTATTAAAAGACGCTCCCAAGAATGGGCAGAGGGATCTGCGAGACATTAGCCCAGTGGCTCCGAGGTAGGTCACGTCCGGTCCTAATTGTGACTTCCGAATAATAGAGGGGGACGTCCCTCAAGATTTTAAAAAGCTGACGGTTTCGGATAGGGGTAACCCTATCTGGCACCACTAAAATAATAATCAGCGAGCTTTGGGGTTAGTTCGCGGGTTGGAAGAGCGCGACCCACGGACTATGTGATTACGGCGATTCCACGTAGGTGGTTGGGCAGGTAAGTGGTTAGCCATTTTTATAGCTAGGTTGCCATCCTGGGCCCCTCTCCGGCTAGGACCTGAGCACCTTAAGTAATAATTTGGTAAACCTCGCTATACAGTATGATCATTTATTAGGAACAAATCAAAAGATCACTGTTCATATAACTCATCAATATATTGACGACAGTGAATCTGTCTTGATATTCTATAAGTTTAATACATATCATAAATTCTTTAATGAAGATCATAGCGATTCGAATAAGAGATTATGGCGTATTTAAATGCAAATAACTGCCAATAATGAGCGGCATGTTAAACACCATTACGTATCTAATTGTGTTTAAATGTCGACACGCACAGATGGAACCCTACCAACGGTTCACATGCACAGATGGGACACAGATGGGCATTAAAATGTAGTAAACATTACGTCTGTCTCACACAGCGAGCTTCTCGCTACGGTCAGACGCCAAGCGCTCAATATGATTAATCAACTGCGACACTCACTGTTTCAGGGCACCAATGGTGATAAAATAAGTTAAAGATCAAGTGCAGCCGTTGCGACAAGTGGACCCTGGAACTGTGAGTCACTCAAAACAGTAGTTTTATCCGTTATGATAAAACCTTGCGCGCATACCTATATATGATTGGGACAAACGAATATGATTAAGATCTTACTTTAGAAATGCTGAGCACTTCGCTTTCAAACATTGTGAGAAGTGGGCGATATATATAATTTGAACAATCCAACTCGATGCTAACCTAATTTGATAACCTTTTCTGACCTAAAACAGTGTATGTTGCAGTTCTCAAATATGGAGCGCTTTGCGTTCGAGCGCAGCGAGAAGCGGGCGATTAATATAATTGGCATTAGCGCACTATCAACTGATTTTATTCAAGCCCCGTTGCTGCCTCTAAATTGTGAATGTTGCAGTTTAGTAAAAATATTGAGCGCTTAGCGTTCTGCCATTGCGAAAAGAGGGCGACTCTTATGATTGGCATTACCTAACTTGATAATGACCTTCACGATTTCTGCCCCGAAACAGTGAGTGCCGCATTTGATTAAAAATATTTAGCGCTTAGCGTTCGTCCGTTGCGAGCAGCGCGCTTTGTGAGACGGACGTAATGTTTACCACATTTTAATGCGTGATTGTGATTTTTTCGCTGTTTTTGCTTTCAATGCTATACGGATATATGTTATGCGCCGATATGCCTGTGGCTAACAACGTGCCCGTTTGCGCCTGTGACCACCTACGTACAAAGGTGGGCTCGTGCACAATTGTTCCGTGCACAGTGGTCCGTCACCTGACCCAACATCTTATTACTAATATCATATTTCGCTAAGGACTATAATCCTCTAATTTCAAACTTAATGATATTATCTCACATCCGGAAAAAACCAAAAGATCGCTATTCATTTAACTTATCAATATACCTGCGTGCAGGGAATCCGCATTGGTATTCGAAAAGTTTAATACATGTCATACAATCTTGAATGAAGGTCCTAGCGACTCGAATTAATTGATTATGGCCTTTTTAATTATTGAGAACGGCTAGTGGTGAGCGACCTGCTAAACACCCTTACGCATCTAATTCGGACCTAATAAGAACCTATATACACTCATAGAAATTTAGTTACATAATAAGTTAAAACCGATATTACAGTCTATTATAATCGTTGACGATGTAGGGAAATCGGTTATTTATATCAAAATGCAATATAGTATCTATTAATGTTATATGAGAAATTTACTTTGGAAAATTAATATGAGTTCTACGAAATTTGTAAGCAAAAATTGTGATATTTAAAATTCACTATATTAAATTCCAGCAGAACAATAATCTCAAATATCGGAAAGACTGGAATAATTCTTTCAAATTTTGAAAGAGAGGATTCTGAAATTTTCTACAGTTTTTAAACAAAATTATGAGTCATTCGAAAAGAATTTGACGAACAAAAATAGGAAAAGGACAAGTTCGTAATCCCGTCGCTAATCTCCGTCAACTCACAATGCAAAATTATGGCACATAAATACGCACATTATCATTATCATTATTAGTATTTGTATAAATAACACTGCAGAATACACATTCGCTGAGGTAACAAACTTAACCTTTCCTAATATACATAGTACCCATACATATGCATATAACACACGCATCACACGCAAATCACGCTGAGAGAAGGGGTTTGAAGATTCCTTATGTACGAAGTGTTCAAAGTTTTGAAATTGTGAGAAACGGCATAAAGCTTAATAACTCGACTTGGAAACATTCAAAATTAAAAGTAAGAACAGGAAAATATTCTGCTTTAATAAGGTAAAAATTGGGATTTAATTAAATTCAAAAATATCTATAGGTTTTGGTTTATTTTTTCAATCATCTTGTCCCTGCCTCATATTCAGCTTGGTTATACAAGTAGCAGCGCTGGGTCAAAAATCCGATTCACATAGTAAGCGCTCGGTTATGAGTTGCGATCGGTGGATTCAGCTAACCTCGGAATATTATCGGAGCTATACGGATTTTGTGATAAAGTGATTTGCAATTTTCTCAACTGAAGCTTACAATTTCTGTTAGCGTCTATCACAGAAAATAAAAATATCTCTTATGTCTTTTCACTTTCTCATTGACTATAATAATTTGTAGGAAATCTGTATTAACTTATGTAGCTCAAACTATTAATTTCTGTAATTGATTTTACATTATTTGATAATATCATTATCAATTTTTATTATTCTGCGTTTTGTTATATAAAATATCAATTTTTGCTATTAAATATACCAATTCTTCTTCTCAAGATATTAACTTTTCATGTTCTAATTGTAAAGTTTCGTAAGTACGCTCACAATAATTTTTATATTTACAGGATTTCCCCAAATCGTAATCGACTATATCAATTATGAATATTGAAATAGCAAGTAGTGTTATAAAATTTCTTCCAGCGTATAAGCTAACTGGCAAAAATGTGTAAACACATTTAAGAAAGCAGTAAATGAAGCCATGACTTTGCAAAAAAACCATCATCCTATTACTAATATTATATTCAGATAACGACGAGATAAAAAGATTGCTGTTCATATAACTCATAAGTGTACTGGCGTACAGGAATCCGCATTAACGTTCGACAAGTTCTAGACATGTCATACAATCTTGAATGAAGGTCATAGCGATTCAATTTAAGTGATTATATCTATGTATGTATACTTTATAAAAAACATGTGTAAAAAATATAAGCAGAGAGTCAATTTAATAGAACTTTTCATTTCAATTACTTTTGAGTACGCATGCAAGAAAAAAAAATGTACTTCCGTTCAATTGTTGGTCCCCTTTGACGAATCTATAGTGTTACTACAATAAAATAATTACTTTTTAATTAATATCAGGGGTACATGTGTCATAAACGATGCTGTTGCGGTCTTTGCAGAAGTGGCAGCCGTAGGAATGCATACAAAGAAAAGTGTAATTTTCATTTCACAAACTTTCGAAAGCCATGTCTGAAGTTTAGAAAATGAGAAATTGATGACCTCACCTCACCTTGAAACTAATTAGTTCTTTCTTCCCTTTGTCGATTGCTTCCAAAACTCAAATCATCTTTTTAATTGAGTACAATTGTGTCCTTCAACACTCAATTTTGCTATTAATTCAGTATCTGGCACATCTTCGGCATTAAAATTCACTTTTAAAAATAGCACATTTGCACACATTTTCACGTCTGTTTTTCAAAAGGCAACGATACTTTTAAAGTCGCGGGAGGTGTCATGGCAGCCGCGTTAACGCACCACTAACTTCCGAATTCAAATGAAAAGGCCTATAAGAATCTGTATCTGGCTGGTGAGAATACTGGCAAGAGCAAAGTTTTGATGTCTCGTAGCTTATCAGATGTTTTAGTCAGATCCAAATGGATTGGTGGCTAATACAGGGTTATGGTGGTCCCCGTGGCTGGTTCTAATCCGACAAAGGAAACTTGTGCAGTTCGTAGTGTACATCCTGGAGAAATTCGAATTAGTCGCAGGCTTGGCGTGAAGACGCCTCGTAGATTGGAAACAACCTGGGACAGAGTATGTAATCCCTGAGAGCTTTGCATGTCTTATATACTTGTTGTGTTAAGAGCATGTAGATATGCTCTGTGTCTCTAACTGCTATGTAGGTTGCTGTTGATCGTATGTATGCTCGTCCTGTTCCATTCCTCAGAAGGGGATGAGGGACAGGTAGGCGGGATATTTCGTACAGAGTATAATCGGTTTTCCAGACCAGTGGGATGTCCATTACAACTTGTAATATTCCATTTTTGCACATTATAATGACAGTTGCCACTTGAACGAGTTCTCCAAGGCTCACTTGGGGACCGGATACTGGGAACAAGACCTTAGGTGCATGGTCCTGAATATCACGGAATATCGGTGTGATTTGTTCCGACGTTAAGAGTGATGGATGTAGTTCACCTTTCCTTTCTGAGTGTATAACTTCAAGGAGCAGGTTTGCACCTCGTAGATATTCGTCCAGTCTCTTGCTGATCGCGTGCAGAATTTGAAATTTAGTTGCTGTGTTGAGTGGAAATGCGCAAATCATGTTGCAGTTGAATCTGATGAGCATCTAGGGCCTGCGCGATGTTAAACAGTTCCTCTAGTTGTGATCGGACCACACGTTTTTGTTGGCCGACAAGGTGGGAGATGTTTTCTTGTATCTCGTTCAGAGCGTTAATCCTTTCCTCCATGGCCCCTCCGTCGTCGTAGGTGAGTAACCTAGCGACTGGTCCTACTATTCCTCCTAAAAATCCCAAAATTGGAGTTGTCCTCTTGCTTCTCATTCCTGCAGGTAGGCTGATTGGGAAGGTCTTTGTTGTATGATGGGTTAATTCTCTTAATTCTCGAATAATATTGTTCTGAAGTCTGTCGGCTGCAGCTAATTTGTGATTCAGCTTATAATGATTGAGTAGCTAAGCGCATTTTGGGATTAATGCGGGCGTACAGTTTTTGGACAATTCGTGAATGTGGGCCTGATAATGGGTGAGTGCATTCTGCAATTTAGTGGCATGTAAGAAGGTGTTGACTCTCCAGTTACTAAGTCGTCTCCGCAGAATGTGTTGACGTTCGTAGAAGATCCCCGCGCCAGACGAGAAGTGATGGTTCTGGAACTTGTCTTCTGCCATGGTGAACCTGCTCCAGAGGATACAGCTCATTCTTAACATTACTTGTCCGAGTGTTTACGTGACTTTTGTTCAGTTTCAAGACGAAATTCGTAGACTCATGGATAGACGTCTTGTACGCAAACATAGCAAAAGATCTATCCCAGTGATAATAGTTTCCGTTAACACGATATGGCTGCGTTCGAGCAATATCCTGTTAACGAAACTAGTTCCCCTGGCTGCAAGGATGGCGCGGGGTGCTCTGTATAGTTCAATTAAGTGTTGGGTAATAACCATGGGTCCCCGTGTGAGTGCCCTAAGTAACTTGTTCTCTAGACAGCTTTTACACCCACGCAGGTATTGTATAACTTCACTGTGCAATCCTGGCCAGTTGCATCGTTCTCTGATTCGGCGATTGGTTTTAGCAATACCTTTGTGACCTTCAAAGAGGCTATCATGATATTCTAATATTATTTAGGGCCGGGACTCTATCGGGGGGTCAATGGGCCATGACACAAGGTGATGCGAATTGGACCGCCCCGGAATATATTGTATAGTTATTCCGTCATTTTTGTTTGCGTCAACGTTCCTAATAAATCACCGGAGTTTGCCATGGGACACGTTGTACATCGATCCCGTTCTAATGTAGGTTTGAGATTTTGTAACCCAATTGTCACATCATTCCAGTGTATGTCGTCGAAATGGTTTTGTTTAACCACAATGGTATTTACCTTAAGTTTCCCGAATGGAGTCCTGGGGGTCGACTCGATCCGTTTCGATTAGCTTTTTTTTAGATGTTATTGGTGGGTCTCGCAATCTTCAGCGATGAAATGTGCGTCGTTGTCGTTGTTGAAGGTTAGTGGTTCTGTCCATTCATGTTGAATTAGTGACTCCACAGACTTGAGATTCTTTTATTTTAGTAGTGGGAATTCCTATTCGTCCTCAGTCATGATTTCCTAAGATGAGCTAGTTGGATCAATATATGGTATTTTCATCCTAGGATAAGGTTAATAGGGCCTTATCAGGATCATTTACTAGTGCATTTCTCGTAGAAGCAGGACCTTCGAATGTAGGGTCCCGAACCGTACACAGTGTGGTTAGAGTGGACCGGGCCTTGGAACAAGTCATGGTTGACGGGGTCCGAAACAACGATTGTCGTGGAGGTGGCCGCCCTATGATGTGAGACTCCGTCATATCCAGCATGTCCTTGAACCTGAAATTTCGTTGATTCCCCTTAGTACTAGACCTTATTTCACTTATTTTCACTCATCTCCTTTTGACTTTGTTCGTTGCGAAAAGCCTGGGATGACTTTAGGAACTTATCAACGCGTTCGGGCAATGTATCCACAATATCGGTGCAGGTTTCCATGCTTTTTAGTTGTAGTAAGTCCTTGTCTTCCTCTCCTTCGGATACAATGGTAATCTCTAGTTGTACCTGTTCTGTTGGCGAGGGTCGGTCCAAACCTTCCTGATCCCAGAAATAGGATTGATGATCAGTAATAGATTGGTTAAATGCTTCAATGGATTGTTGGAACGCTTCTTTAGAGGGAATGTTGTTTCCTGCGCTACTATTGTTATTAGGGCTGACGCCAATAATAATAATATTGTGGGCTTGCTGTAGAGGTCCCTTATTCTTCATTCAGGCTTCTTTGCCCACGATGCCATGATGCCCGGGAATATGGCCCCATGTTATGTCCAGAGGCGCTAACGCCTCGCATTATTCTTCTAGTTCTGTGTGATTGACTACCGGCTTTCCTTCGGCTATCACATTTTTATTCAGGATTCAATAATGCACTACGTTTTGCCCACAGGGGTGACAAACTTCATGAACTTCGTGGACAATCAACTTGTGTTTTAAAAAGGTATCTACTGATATGGTGGGGACAGCTTGCTCAGTTGGATTGGCTCTTACCTTTTTCCCTCCTATGGTCTTAAATCGCCTAGTAACCTCTTTTGGCATTTCTCTTTCTTTAATTAATTAAAAAATCAATTTCAACCCGTGCAATTAGCCCGTTGAAAAGTGTACTGATTGCACAGTAAGAAAGCTACGAGGCCGAGAAGGCCGGTTTAGCTTTCTAGGAGTGGAAATTGATAAACAAATTAATATTTCTAAAACATTGTAATTTCACTTTAAAGGTTAATTTCAAAACGTGCAATTAGCCCGCTGGAAAGCATGCTGCTTGCATCGTAAGAAAGCTACGAGGCCGAGAAGGCCGGTTAGCTTTCTAGGATTTGAAATTAGCAAACCAATACAACACTATAAGTTAATAATAATAGAAGAGTACAGAAAAATTGAAAGTTTGAAGATGAAATTGATTGTGGTTGGAAAATGAATCCCACCGTTGCCACCAACTGTTTGTTAAGTATCACTATTATCGATTGGGATCAATGGTAACCCGCAGGGGCCAAATAGTCCACTAGGGTGAGGCCCTAGTGGTTTATTTTTATGTAGGATCGTTTCTTCCTTGAAGTCCGCTATCAATTTTCGATAATTTTGTATATTAAGGGGGATGCTCTAGATTTTAGTTAAGTTAAAAATACTGCTCATTTCTTTTTTAGGTTAATATCACATTTATTTGACTGATTAAGCTACCTTATAATTAATCTTCGAACTTCCCACGTTACTACACTTGCGAAGTTTCGTCAACGAGCACTCACTTTTGAATTTCTTATCCTTTTGCACACATCTTTATTTCTCTTTACTTTTCTTCAGTCACTCGCGCAAAGCTTTTAAAGAACAGGTGAGATCTGTTTTGCATCAGCAATTAATTTTTGAGATGATGAATCGCGTGATGATGCAAGTTCACGTTTATATTTTATTTAAGGTCCCCGAACGTTTGTTACTGATTCTAGAGGGGCCCGGTGCCTACCTGGACGAGACAGGGCTGTGATTAACCTAACGTCACCTAATTGAACATAGAATTTGGAGGGGTTTATTGCTGATACTGCATTTGGACTTTGCCTAGCGACTGTGGGAACCAAGAACGGACGTAGTTTACGTGACTACAAGAATGATGATCGAAGAATTTTGAAAAATAAACAATTTTCACAGTGCACGTGCAGTGTGCACTGTTGCTATGCAAAATGTTCAAATATTAATTAAAATTATACTCAATAATCCACACTGATCCCTCACCAAATTTTAATTCCACTAAGGATAATTTCTATTTTGAGGTTTTTACGCCCAAAAATCAGTATTTACCATTAACCGTAGTTGAAGACTCAATAGTTTAAACTAGGAACAACCGAAATAATTCAAATTAATAAATTGAATTGAATCAATCATTCCTACGCTAATGTTATTTCGATATCC
>JAWWLR010201497.1:0-16343 GCA_035041075.1 Acraspis erinacei | reverse complement strand
TGACGTCGGCTCGGATCCCAAATTCCGAGCTCGTTTCCGACGTCGGTTACGTTGTCATTTTCGGCATCGTTTCCGATATAATTTTCCACGTCCTTTCATGTGTACTTTCCGATGTAAAAAATAAAATTGAAAGTAAAAAAATTAAATTTACGGAACAACGAAACGAGTTAAAAAAATGATTAATAAAGAAATGGGTTTTATTCTAGAATGATCGCTTGTTGAAAACATAAAAATATCAGAATGAAAATACGTACGTTTCAATACTAGTGCATATTATGCATTGTAATGATATAAATTTAGTAAAACTAGATATTGTTTCAGAAGCTCATTTTTTATTAATCATGATAAATAAAATTTTTACTTTATTTTGCAATATCTGAATAAGCAATCCTACGTCGTGGTACAAGCATAAATGTGCTATAAATTTGATATAATAGAGTTGAACATAATGTAGAAAAGATAACATTTTAAACAAAATCGAGTGCGAAGCACGAGATGCGTGATAATGATGTGATCTTTTAAACCAAAAGAGCTTTAACAAAAGAGATTTGATAATGCAAAAATTACAGTTGCCGATGATTGGACCTTTAATTTTAAAAGATCTAGGCACGAATGGGGAAAAATCCAAAGTCCGTGAGCGTAGCGTGAGGTAACTACATTTTCGAATTGCGAACTATGAGAACCAATAGTGAGGATTTAATTATTTTGTTCAAAATGAGTTTTTTTGTTGAATAAACTGTTTTCTTAATTTAAAATTGAAAAAGATAGGGATTGATATAGAAACTATTATATTTTGCATTAAAAGTTTGTATTTTTGGGTTGAAAACTCAACTACTTGGTTAAAAGTAGTAATACATTGCTAAAACTTTTTTTTTGGTTGGCGATTCTTTATTTTAGTCGAAAATTACCATTTTTCTTCAAAATTCCTATTTTTTGTTAGAACTTTCAAATATTTAGTTGAAGATTACATTTTCTGTTGACATTTTGATTTGACATGGCTGAAATGTTCAAAAATCTTTCTGATTTTCTTTAAGAATTTTCAGATAATTATTTTTAGATTACCTCAAAACGAAATAAGCGGAATAATAAATAGTTATTTATAACGTTTGTTTTGCATTGCGCATTAATTTTTCACTAAAATCGGAAAAAATGACAGTTTTCATGCTAAAAAAATCTCTGCGAAAAAAAACTTCATACTTCTTTTAGTACTGGAACAATACTTAAAGCCATGAATTAAAACCAAACTTAAACCTAATATTTTATTTTCCTTTTGCACACCAATCTTCTATGATCATAGCTGCAGCTTTTTCTGCAATCATCATTATCGCTGTGTACGTATTTCCCTTTGGTAGATTAGGCATTATAGCTGCGTCAACTACTCTGAGTCCTGGAACTCCATAAACTTTCAATCTGGGATCAACTACAGCGTCAGAATCTTCTTTAGGTCCCATTTTACAAGTCCCTACTTGATGGTTTCCAGGTAAAGTATGATTTCTCATCATACAGATCCAATAATCATCAGTATTAAAAGTTAAATGATCGCAAGGTTCTTGAGGAGAATCATTTAAGTTGTAACCATTATTCTTAAATGATTTGGTATTGAACAGCTCCAGAGCTTTTTTGATAAGTTCTAAATATCGCTTTACGTCAGAATCATCTTCATAGTAAGCAGGATAGATCAAAGGATTTCCCCATATTGGATCCGTTTCATTCAGTTTAAGGTAGCCTCTACTTTTCGGAGAAAGTACATATATATTAACTAACAGTGATTCATAATATGAATGAACTTTAAAAGAGCCTACGTCTGCAGAGCTCTTTGATAAAAAATAAATTTGTCCATCGGGTACTCCATCAATATCTGCGTATTTGCTTTGCATAAATACGTGTACTGTAGCAGCCCCTGTGTAGGACAGAGGACCCGTTCGTGTTTTTAAATATTGTTCTAAATCTGCCTGCTTCTGTTTGAAAGATACTTCTGTAACTGTTTTGTTATTCAAACTAATAAGCACTCCATCGAAGGTCACATGATCCTGCATATATTTACCTACTGGCAAATTTGCAATCACTTTTATACCTAGCTTCTTAAGGTCAGCAGATGGGCCTATTCCAGAAACCATTAACAATCTCGGAGAGCTAAGAGTTCCTGCTGAAGAGATTACTTCCTTCTTGGCATATGCTACATTTGCAACTTTTAAATTGTTAGCGGTAGAGGTATATTCAACGCCAATTGCTCTTTTTGTTAAGGGATTAAAAATTATTTTTTTTACATATGCCTCAGTTTCGATAAACAAATTTGACCTTTTATTCCTAATCGGTTGGATAAATGCCCTGTTGGTGCTTTGACGTTCACCATCTCTTGAAACCGTTTTTATAATCATGGCACCTAATTGTTCCTTTCCATTGATATCCAAGTTCTTGTATCCCATTTCCAGTAAAGCTTCTAGGATATTCTCCCTGTTTGGGTCCTTGTATGAAGGTCTTTGCACTGATTGATATCCTCCTATTCCATGATATCCGGGGTTACCCTCTACAATCTATGACAATTCAAATGGTTTTATTATAATCATTGCAAAATTTTTATAAGATGCGTGCAAGGTATTTACACTCTTATTTTCAAATATATTATTTAAGATTATAAAAGAGGCAGAGGCTTTCAGTTTAAATCCAACCGTTTGTGTGATGTCCGACCACTTTCAAGTGCAATAATTTTCAGCTGGCCCCTAAATCCAGCTTACTGACAATCTAACTCTTTTATAATTGCAAACTTATTCGACAACGTTTAAACTAAAAACATTTCTTAAAGAAGGATTCGGGTCCTAATATTTGCTGATATTCAAAAGGATTATAGCGTTGTTATACCAGATTAAGCCTTGCAATCTTTTGATTTTAAAAACTGTTTCTATTTTAGGGTTTTTAATGATATTTCTCGTGAGTTAAAAATATCTATAACGCCATTAGAGTATTTCAAAATTTTGACATTTAACCTCCTTATCTTTGTTGTCCTCAGATTTGATGAAATATGGTAACACTTCTTTATAGCTCCAACCAGGATTACCCGAAATAGACCAATTATTAAAATCTTCAGCATTACCTCTGACGTACATGAATCCAAAAGCACCTGTGCCACCCATCATCTGTAAATTTTGCAGAATTTGTAATTTGAAAACTTGTTTTCACTTTTAACTTTCCCCTTAATTACTTAACTTGTTTTTTAAAATATTAGTTTAGCATAAGCACAGCTAATTTTTATAGATAATGTTGGTATAATAATTAAATTTCGTAAAATGGAGTTTACAAATTTTAACACCGTCCTCTATAAATAGTGTTTATAATGTCAAAACTTAAGGTAAAAGTTTTTTGGTAAATATGAAAAAAAATCAATGCTTTTGAAATTAAAAATATTTAAAAAAATAATCATTTATTATAATAATCTTCATAGCCCAGTTAGATCAACTTTAAGAAAAGGTTGCAAATATTAAAGGGTTCTGATACATCTCTCTAGCAATATCCCAATATGAACAGCCTCACGAAGTCGTCATGTGATTTTCTTTACTTGCGTCCATTTGTATCCAGGGTCTTATGTTCCAGCGGTCATATACTATACGGAAACTCTTTTTATTAACTATTTGCAGCCATAATTTTCTGACCTGGCATTCTTCTCTAGCTTCCTTCCCGTTCATACATTTCTGCATAGATAGGGTCTCATTCACAAATTCTAAGCATTCTCTCCATGGTCTGCCACTGGCCACGTTTTGGTTTACGTGGACACACTTGTTTTGTTAGTGGTTCATTCTGCATTCTCTCAACATGCTCGAACCATGCCAACCAATTTCTTTTCCATGTATGCACTAGTGTTTGTTTTACACCAACTTCTTTGGTAATTATCTGGATACTCACTTCATCCAACAGAGTTTCCCCGCTTGTTATGTGCAGGAATTTCATGTCAATCGCGTTAATTTTATTCTTATCTTTTTCTTAGTAGGTCCACGTCTCGCTACCCTATGGTAAAGTCGGTACAATTATAGAATTATGTTTTAAAATTTTATCTTCATTTGATATATTCCCACTCCTGATAATGGGCCCTGCTTTACCAATGACCTTCTTCCTTTGTTTATGCGGCTATATAACTCCTTATCTATCTTTCCGTCCATGCAGATTAAGCTACTAGGGTATACGAACTTTCATATTGCTCAATTCTTTCAAAATTTAATACAATGTTGCATATGGTTTTCTCACTCTTTCTTACGAACACCTCAGTTTTTGTAGTATTTACGTTAATGTTAAGACCCATGATCTTTCTGCTTGTATTCAGGTTGTTCAACATTCCTTGCAAGTCTTTGGTGGACTCTGCCGTAATAAACTTATCATCTGCAAACGCTAACCCCCATACCCTTACTGTTTCACTCATTTCCCCTTTTAACCTTATACTCGGTTTGATGCCCGTATATATTGTTTTATACCTTATAGGAGCCATTAATTGACTCTTTACTCTTTCAACACATCTCAAAGGTTACTTCTCCATACCTTTTCAAAAGTGTTTTCTATTTCAATAAATGCACTAGAAACATTTTTTCCCACACTCAAGCTTTTATCGCTGATCTGCCCTGATCTGAATAATTTCCTTAATTTGGATAAAAACTTTAAAAATGTATCATTTTTTAAGCGATTGAATGTTTAACGTTGAATTAAATATAATTGCATATAAGTACTCAATTTGCTTACCTTTCCAACAGCCAATTGGCATCCGTTATTTGTTAGACATGAAGTATTTTCCGGCTGAGTTATGAACTTCCAATCAACATTAGTATTCTGCATGAAGTGATATAATCCAGGCACTTTAGTAATATTGGGTTCCTCTATTCCGGCTTCCAACAAAAGAACCTGGAAACGAATGTTTGTTTTTGCTATACAAAATATGGAAGAACCTCAAGAACATCAGGCAATTATTTTGGTAAAGCAGGGTGTTTATAGTAACCAGGAAACAATGGGTGCATCCGTGAATAAAAATAAATCAGAGAAAAAAGGAGAATTACCAGCGAGTACAAAATTTTGATAAATTCATCTTTTTTTATAAATTTAATGACCTTTGCTGCAAATATATCTGTTTCGTAAAAAGTTCAATTACTTAGTTGCAAACGCTTTTATTTTTGTTGCAAATGTATAACTTTGGATTGAAAATGTAACTATTTCGTTTTAAGTTCTCCTTTTTGACTAAAAATTCATCTATTTATTACTATTTATAAATTATTTCCGTCATCGGCCAAAGTGGTGCCCGCCCGCCTCCACAAGACGCTGGAAAGGGGAACGGGCTTGACCCGTATAACAAAATAATTCTTCAATGACATAACCTGATTCTCTGATGTCTCGCAGTCCCTTCGTTATATTAAAAATATACTATTTTGTCGGTATGGACAGAGAAAATTATTGCGGGTACCGGCAGAAAACTTTTGTATCAGCACCCGCAGGAATATTTTTCGCCGGTACCGGCAGTCTATACTCTCCGAAAGTTCAATCATCTTTTGTTTGAGGATTCAACTATGTGCTGCTAAATTCGCTTTTTGAGATGAATTCAACCCTTTTTTATTTAAAATGAAAATAATTTTTAGTTTCAAATTAATGATTAAATTAATCAATCTTTCCTTATGTGCTGTCTAGAATTTAATATGAACCTAAACCAATTTTTAAATAACACAAAACACTATAAAAACCATCTGATTATTGGCGACTTTAACATTGATATTTTAAAAGAAAATATTATTAGTGAGTATTTCCTAAACAATCTACTTAAAAAAAGGGTTTTATCCTGGTTTAATTGGTATAACTAGACCATGGAATGAAAGTGGAACCGGACCGTGCATTGATAAAATATTTATCAAGAATAAAAATATACAAAAACGAATTTCAAAATATCGACTCCTTTTACCGATAATTATCCACTTTTCATTGAAATAAATAAACCACCTTCACCAGAAAAGACTCAAAACAAATAATTCTCTAATTATAAAAAATTGAGCATTATTGCAGCATCAAAGGACTGGGGAAAATATGTATCAATGCATGATCTAAATGAAGCCATGCATGGGCTAATCAAAAATATACAAGATTGCATGGAAAAAGTAAAAACAAATAATAATCGCAACAATAAAAACGAACCAAGAAAAGAAGAAATACTATATAATAAGCTTATGCATGGTCGAATGAACGGGTATCTCAAAAAACAATATAAAAGCTATACTAAAAATGTAGATAAAGTAGTTTAAGATGTAAAAATAAAATATGAGAGGAATCTGATTAATAGGAATTGTAACAAATGCAAACAACTGCGGAAAATAATAAACACAAAAAAGAGAGGAAAACTAATAAGAAAATAAAATAAATTCCACATAACGATAATACTAAAATACGGGATCAACAAGAAATAGCGACGCACCTCTCCTCCTATTACTTTAAATTTAATGAAAATCTAAGCAAGAATGTCAGAAAGAAACCCAATTAGTAAAAACATAAATTTACCACTAAATAACTCCAATAATTTTTTTTATAAAGCAACTGACTACCTTGAAGTACAGAGAATAATTAATTAAATGAAAAATAAAAATGGTGAATTAGATAAAATTAACACACTAACTCTAAAAAATTTATCTCCCTAAATTTCTGATGTCTTGGCACACTTTTTCAATCTACGCATAGAGAAATCGATTTGGAAATTTTTCAGAGAAGATAATACATAAAAGGCTATACAATTTCATATCGAAAAGCAAAATATTATCAGAAAACCAATTTGGCTTTATCAAGCTTAAAGGAACGAAAAACACATTATCTCTTATTGCTAAAGCTATTTATGATAATCTAGATAAGAGAAAGTTTATAACAATTACTTTTTTAGACTTAGCTGAAGCTTTCGTTTGTGTCAACCACGATATTCTGCTCGATAAATTATATGATTATGGTATCCGAAAAAAGCGTACGTTATAATGAAAAGTTATCTGTTGAATAGGCTTCAAAAAGTCATAATATTAGATAATGTGAGTGCTTTTGACATAATCAACACTGGCGTACCTCAAGGATCAATTCTTGGGTTCTTAATCTGTATAATATATGTTAAGGATTTATTAATGCAAATGCAAGACAATTCTATCATCTGCTATGCTGACGATACACCCATTTTTTCTATTGTGATTATTGTGATAGCGTTCCTGTAAACTTACAAATAAAAATAGAAGATAAATATATAAAGAAAGTAGAATACTGCAAATACCTAGGATTTATTTTCCGTCAGAATTTAAGATGGGACAAACATATTGAATATATAATCAAGAAGACCAAGTACTACATATATATTTTTTACAACATTTATTAATGTATCCAAACTGATATATGAAGAATGATCTATTATGCTTTCTTTCATATTATTACAAATCATGGAATAATTGCTAGGGGTGGATCATGCATTATTTAAACTTATTGCAAAATGTTCAAAAAAGAATATTAAAAATTATAAATAAAAATGCTTTTGCAAGTGAAAACACGATGTAACTTAGGCAATTATTTGCATATAAATCACTCGAATACTACTATAATGTTAACAGTGATAAATTCTTTACGTCAAATAGTAAAAATAAAAATAAAAATATACAAATACCGAACATTTACGAAACTGTAAATAACAAAGACAGCTTTATCAAAACTATCAAATTGTTGCACAGTCTCACCCATGAATACAAACTACTAAATATTTTGCCAAAGCTTTGTAAGGTTAACAGCAACAGCATACTTTTTCATATTTTAGTCTTAAATGATATGTAAGTTAGTTTTAATCAGTACCCCCTCACAGGTAATCTCGTTTGCCACTGGGAGTTACAGGTTGTATATATTTCTTTTGTATATTTATATCTTATAGAATGCTAAATAAATTAATATTATTATTAAATTAAATTTTGGATGTTGTTCAAACCACAACTTCTAGGTTAAAAGTTAAATTACTTTGTTAAAATTTCTCTTCTTTGGTTGAGAACGTATCCATTTTGTGGAAAAATCCTCTTATTACATTCTGATCGGAGAAAGTATTACATTTGACTAAAATTTAACCACTCGCTTACAGTTTTTGTGAAATGTGAAACTTTTTTTCGATAAAAAAATTTACCAGAGGTACCCTATTCACACACTCCAAAAATTAAACGAAAATAAAAATGTTAAGCCAAACAATGCATTATATCAGAAACAGTCAAGAAGAAAAAAGTTAATTTTTATACACAGTTAAAGATTGTCATAACAACTTTTTGAATTTTCATGAAAAATCAAAAACTCAAATTTTGACCATACAAAAAATAATCAAAAATAAAAACTTCATTTTGCGTTCTAACTATGGAAGATAAGGAAAAACATGATTTGACAAAAATTTTGCATTTAAGAAAGATTTACATATTTTGTAAGAATGAATGTTTGATACGATTCTTTCTGTTTCTTTTATTTGTAAGAAACAACACTAAAAATATATAATTAATTTGTGTATAAATGACACAAGCTAAGAAAAAAATAAATAGAACAAATTTGTTCAACTAAGAAACAGCTGCAAATTTTGTTACAATTAATTTTCTGATAGGATGCGCAGTTTTTATTTTAATCGTAAAGAATAACATTTAAAATGAAAAAATTGATTTTTCTAAATACGAATTAAACTACAATAACATTTTGTTTAGTAACATCGTTCGCCTAAATCATACACACAAATTTTCTTAGAACCACTTTAAGCTGCCCTATTAAAAAATCTGACAAGAACGACATCGTAAACGACGTCTGAAACGACGTCGAAAATGAAATCGGAAGAGACGCCGGAAATGACGTCGGCTCGGATCCCAAATTCCGAGCTCGTTTCCGACGTCGGTTACGTTGTCATTTTCGGCATCGTTTCCGATGTAATTTTTCACGTCCTTTCACGTGCAGTTTCTGATGTAAAAAATAAAATTGAAAGTAAAAAAATTAAATTTACAAACAGCGAAACGAGTTAAAAAAAATGATTAATAAAGAAATGGGTTTTATTCTAGAATGATCGCTTGTTGAAAAAATAAAAACATGAGAATGAAAATACGTATGTTTCAATACTAGTGCATATTATGTATTGTAATGATATAAATTTAGTAAAACGATACATTGCTTCAGAAGCTCATTTTTGATTAATCATGATAAATAAAATTTGTACTTTATTTTGCAATATCTGAATAAGCAATCCTACGCCGTGGTACAAGCATAAATGTGTTATAAATTTGATATAATAGAGTTGAACATAATGTAGAAAAGATAACATTTCAGACAAAATCGAGTGCGAAGCAGGAGATGCGTGATGAGGATGTGATCTTTTAAACCAAAAGAGCTTTAACAAAAGATATTTGAAAATGGAAAAATTACAGTTGCCGATGCTTTCACCTTTAATTTTAAAAGATCTAGGCACGAATGGGAGAAAATCCAAAGTCCGTGAGTGTAGCGTGAGGTAAATACATTTTCGAATTGCGAACGGTGAGAACCAATAGTGAGGATTTAATTATTTTGTTCAAAATAAGTTTTTTTGTTGAATAAACTTTTTTTTAATTTTAAATTGAAAAATATAGGGATTGATATAGAAACTATTATATGTTGCATTAAAAGTTTGTATTTTTGGGTTTAAAACTCAACTACTTGGTTAAAGGTAGGAATACATTGCTAAAACTTTTTTTTTGGTTGGCGATTCTTTATTTTAGTCGAAAATTACCATTTTTCTTCAAAATTCATATTTTTTGTTAGAACTTTCAACTATTTAGTTGAAGATTACATTTTCTGTTGACATTTTGATTTGACATGGCTGAAATGTTCAAAAAGCTTTCTGATTTTCTTTAAGAATTTTCGGATAATTATTTTTAGATTACCTCAAAACGAAATAAGCGGAATAATAAATAGTTATTTAAAATGTTTGTTTTGCATTGCGCATTAATTTTTCACTAAAATCGAAAAAAAATGACAACTTGCATGCTAAAAAAATCTCTGTTGATAAAAAAACATAAAAATGGTATTTCCCAAATTAAGTGTAAAAAAATTTCGACATATGTCAGTGAAGAGAGCGTTACCACCGTATGCTGAAATTTGTGAAGCAATTGTAATCCACTTGTATTCAATTTTACTCAATGCCATTATCTACAAAAATAGAATTTAAAAAAAAAATTATCTGATATCAAAACACGTGAAATTAACGGGAAATAAACTGGAATTTGGTGCGCAAAAAAATAGGAACCATAAAATAAATATACATTTGCTTAATAAAAACAAGTTATGTTGCCTACATCCATTATCAACTAAACCGATTTTTATCATAACTAAAGTAAATGATGAGATTATTGTCAATTTCAATACACTCATCTACCGATACTTTGTCGGCCTCTCCACAGGGAATCGCGTTGCCAACAACTACAGATACGACTCTGACTATTTGAGCTTACATACAGGCTGTCAAAGGGCGTTTAGGGGGGGCGGTGCAAGTGTTAAGCCGGTAATTCATAGGCAGAAGAATAATCGAGAGAGTAGTGTATACAAATATTGGTTTAACATTCTACTCATTAAAAACACGAAAAAGAATCTGTATTATGTTTGAAATCCACTTTGTTAAAAATTAGCTTCCACTTACGTTCCAGTCTTCAATTTCGGACAATCGACTAGCCAGTATACATCCAGCAGTGCCAGCTCCGACTACAATAAAATCAAACTGTTTTGGTCTAGTTTGTTCAGGCGGAGGTGGCATGGGCTTTGTGGAAGCAAATGTCTGATAGAGGAGTTGCCAAAACATTAGCGCCTCTGGCTGACAAATTGAAGTGGCACCAGTACCTCCACATAACTCCGTCAAATTTCGAGGAATGAATGACATGCTTGAAGCTAGAATTAACAAATTCATTCATTAACAAATTTCATTCATCAGTTCATTAACAAATTTTTCTAACACACATTCCGTTTTTGTAAATTTCTGAAAGACAAAAATATACATTCAAAAAAGTTTTTTCATCAGATTCATATAAAAGAGTTATTGTTTAACAAAATTTTGTCTGTCTTTAAGACTTATTACTACGCGTTTCTTTGGATGAAAAAATGCTTTCATGCCATGATTCTGGTGCTTATTTTTCCGATAGATTTATGATACATTGATTATTCTCAATAGTGAGTAGAACACATATTTTCGTTTGTCTAGAAACTACGTTATTAGTAAAAAAAGAATTCCTTTATGAATTAAAATGTAAAAGCAAAGCTGAAGTGAAATGTAACACTTTTAATACCATACTTGTAAACAAAATTAACTTACAAATTCTCTTCCACTACAAATAGCCACTCACACAATAAACCAAATGAATGCCTATATGTATGAAACGATTCTTATTTTTGTATATACCGAAACTAAATTGTGTTCACCTAAGTTGAGAGATTCTTAATAGGACAGTCACAGTCTACTTATTGGAATAAATCTTGAATGTCTGGCCTTTTATAGACAAACTAGATAAACAGTTGGCTGTTTAAAAAACAAAAATTACTTGTTTTGCCCATATATAAGTTTTTTATTTGAGTTTGAAGTCGTCTTCTGCTTGAATCGTTAATTTTTGCGTGCACACTTATCCGTCATGTCACGTGAAGAAAATAGCAAATTTGAAAAAACAAAACAGTAAACATTTTCAAAAGAATTATCTACTGAAGAAACTGACTCTTCGCCAGAATATTATTGGAATGTTGCTAAATATTTAACGAACAAATATTTCGACTAGGTGGGATTACCAAAATTTAAACAAAATTCGCAATGAGTTTTTTAAAAGAGCGAATTCAAGGACACATTTTCTATCAAATTTATAATCAATCTTTTCTATTTCTCTTATGCTGCTCGCGAACTAATTGAAGAAATCTTCATATTTGCGCATTTTTGAAATACATTCTTGAAATTCGTGACGTTTTCAATTTTTAGCGGTAACATGTAATTATTTTTTTTTTAAATATTGAGTTACCTAAGACACATTCTTTATTTGTAAAAAAATATTTTTTTTAAAGTGTTGGTAGTGAATTTTCTTTTTTTAAAGCTCCTTCGCTTTTAACGAATACGTTCGCAACGCGAATCTTGTGATTCTCACTCATTTTTTTTTAATGCAACCTTTTTTACATTATGTTTAACTCAATTATATCAAATGTATATTATATTAATTACTGTACCACAGTCTTGTGCTACTTATTCAGATATTGAAAAATAAAGGACCAATTTTATATTTCATTATTACTTTCATATTTGTTACGTATTTTGCATAAAATTTAATTCTAAGCTACCCTGAAATCCGTACTATTTCAATAAATTCATATTCTGGAAATGCAAAATATGCATTATTATTAAAAAATTCACTTTTTATCAATTTAAGTTGTTTACTATCCATGTTATTTTTTACGATTTAAACAAAAAGGCGCATCCTATCGTAACTTTCCGCGAACAAAATTTGTAAACATAATTTAGGCGAAAAATTTTATTATTTACAATTTTATGAATGCATCATCTTTTTATTTAAGTCTTTGCGTACCTTGCATCGTTTTCCCAAAGAGTTGATTGTTTCTTGTCAATTTTATCTTTCACGATTAAAACAAAAACTGAGCATTTTAAGCAAAATTGATTAATAACTAATTTTCAGATCTTTTGTGGGAGAAGAAAGTTTGCATCTTTATTTTATCTCGGGCCTCGTTTTGTTGTTTTAAAAATGTTATTTTTCTATTTTCTAGACAGTTTTTTATGTATAACGCAAAAACTACGCATCCTATCAAAAGGGAATTTGTAGATATTTTCTAGGTGCACAATTTCTATCCATTCAACTTTTGTCGTATCTTGCATAGTTGAGCGCAAAATGGTATTAATTATTTTTCATTATTTCCTGTGCCATTAAAATTTGAATTTACAATTTTTCGACAAAATTCAAAAAGTTGTTATGATAATCTTGCAGGGCTCTGAAAAAGGAAGATTGATATTTTCCTTGTTTTATTTCATAACGTCCGTTATTACAGAGAATTTTTAAATCTTCAAACAGTGGTCTTTAAAATTTTCAACATGCGCTCACTTTTTGTATTTTTTTCCAAAATGGCTGCTAGAAATCTTGACCTTCACTTTTAGACACTTTTTGAAATTTTGTTTCAAAAGTAATCGCGCTAAGCCTCGCATAGATACAGATGTACGCGCATGCACACATCCATGCATACAGTTAGACACATTCGTTAAAACCTGTTTTTTATTCAGAGGGTCTCAACACGAGGATATTTTACAAAAAAGGGCGAGGAAAGGAGCAAATTTTACACAGATATAATACCTTCTCTGATAAATATGTAAAACAAAATTGGTTGTTAACTATTTTATTGCAACTTGTGTCGTTTTTTCTTAAATTTCAATTTTTTATTTTGGATGTTGTTTTTTACGATTTAAACTGAAAATACGAATCATGATGTGAAGTGATTCGAAGCAAATTTTTAAATACAATTGAGGCGAGTCATTATTTTAAATAAAATATTATGGTAGCTTTCTTCTATTGCTCAAAAAGTTATTTTTTTTTATATCTTTATGAAATTTTTATAATACGAGTTTATACAAAATTTGTAGATCTTTTGTTTTGGAACACCTTTTGTCTTTGTTTCTTTTTTAGTATATTTTTTGCACAAATTTAATTTTTTACTTTTGAATGTTATTTTTCACGATTAAAACAAAAATTACGCACCATATCAAAAAACTGACAATGAAAACTTTATAACTCTTCTTTTAGTGAAAAACTTTGTCTTCTTCTTTTTCCGCGCTCGTTTCATTTGTCTAAAAGTGTTGTAGTGTGAAAATAAAGCTAATTTTTCTCGTTTATACTTTTTTCCTATCGCGCATTTTTTGCTCAAAATTGCCATTATGTTTTTTTTTATTTTGAAAATGCTATGACTGATAATTTTCTCTTTATCGAAAAAACTCGTAATGATAAATTATAGGATTTTTGGAGTAATAAGAACATCCGTACAGAATTTTTAAATATTAGAAAAAATTGATCTCAAAAATTCAAAAAAATGCTTTAAGTTTTTAAATCTTCTTCTAAAATAGCTAGCTAACGAATTATTTCTTTTTTTACACCCGTGAAATGCTAAACCGTGCGTTTTCATCTTTTTCCCATATTTAAATTTGCAATCCTAAAACGCATATTATCTTAGTATTTTCCAATAAATTACATATGAAATTCTTAAGCGTGCGTTTTCATTTAGCTACTAGGTAAAATGGGAGTGTATGTAAAAGACTTGAAAAAAGATAAGCTTAAATCTATACTCAATCTATAACTTAATCTATGATTTAATATATATCTAAATCTGTAACGTTGTGTTTTGCATCCGTTACATAAATAATAAATCAAAAAATTAAAGCAGCGTTGAAATTTCTTTTAATTAATCCAATTAAATTAATTTGGATCAACTCTATCGAAAACTCGCTGACCCAGTGTTCCACGAATTCCGAAGAGCACTCTGGATAAATGATAAGAATTTCTATTGATCCTTGTTTGTTTGGCTCTTTTTTGTTATACATATAACTGAGATATAACTGAGAGAAACACGAATTCACCGGTTTGAAAAGGAATCTGAACTCCCGCCAAATTTAGTTGCCTGGGCCACCATCGCTTGCCGAAACATAAAGTACTATTCTTTCACAGAAATGCACGCTAACTTATGTGAAATTACACGAGTCAGTTATTTTCATTTTTGGCAAGAGCCTGGTCTACAATCGTCGCAGAAAGCCCAGTGCGGCGCAGCAAGCAACCGCCCCGCCGCAACTCACAGAGAGCGAAAGTTGGTTCAGTTCAACTGTTCGCGCCGCAACCGTCTCGCGTGATCTCGCGTCGAATGTCAGAGGACCAATCAGAGCGTTTCTTCACATAACCTCGTACAACCACACGTTTCTGGCATCGCCGACACTGAGTTCGAGTGATTTTTTTTTGCATTTGCCTGGATTTTTTGTCAGTTTCGTGGATTATGTCAGAATCGAAAAATGAATGGTCGCCGAACGCGTCCGGGAGTAATAGATATTGTGAAGAAGCAGCCGGGATTGTCCTGACAGCCGACAAATATTTGGATGTCAAAGCACGATGACAAAACAGTGCATTTGATAGTAAGCTCTGATTGGCTACCGCAACAGCACCACTTGCGATCACTGTAGACGGCTATTCTTTGCGTTGCGATGCCGCATCGCCGAGTCTTGCGGCGCCGCAACGAGCTATTAGCGCCTATTGTAGACCAGGATTTAACTGTGTATTATATTCGTTTATTATAGATGAGCGCTTAAAGTGGCTTATTTCACGCTTGTTTAACGTTCGATAAGTGCCATATTATCCATGGTTTCCACTACCACACGCAAGTAATAATTATTTCACGTCTTTTAATGCGAAGCAAGCACACTCATAAAATAAAATAGTATGAGCAACAAGTGTGGTAAGTTGGCAATTGTCCACGAGTGCGACCGCACGCGGGTGCAATTGCCAACTTACCACACTTGTTGCTCAATATAATATTCTCGAGTGATCTTACTCTTCAAAATAAGTGCAAATGATTTCTCAATGGGCCTCTTCTCGATAAAGGTAAATTCAAACACTTTTTGTGTAAAGCCTGTCAGTAGGCTATTTGAAATGTAAAATTGATAGTTTTCTCCGATTAACCCTGTCTTCATATTTTGCGGAATTTTCGATTTAATTTAGATATGTACGTATAAGCTCTCTTCTATGAATTTTTTAGAAACCTAAATCTTTTGATGCTTTGAATGATTTTAGGAAATACGTATTTAATTGTGAGTTCCTGTAAAACCTGTCAGTAGGCTTTTTGGAAAGTGCAATTGATAGTTTGCCCCGATTAACCCTGTCATAATATTTTTCGGAATTCTCGGTTCAATTTAGATGCATACGTACGAACTCTTTCCTATGAATTAGGAAAAATATTAAATGAATTGAAAATCTTCTCTGATAGTAACCCCACTTCTAGTGTAGAGGATAAAGGACCTAACCGATCGCCGAGATATTACGTATGTGACCAATGAGGAACTTTTTCGTTTAATATCAAAAATATTAAAGGGGATAGTGTCAAAATGGTTTCGAAATATTACACGGGAAAAGGTTTGGAAGTAGTGGAACTCTTACGAAGCATTATTCAAAGCGCGATTAATTTGTTATTGTAAAATAAAAAATAATTGTTAAACAAAAAAAGTCTTCCTGATTACCTGTTAAATTATGTGTAGAAATGGGGTGCCAAATTTCTTTAGATGTTGTAAATTCAGAACAAAAAGAAAAAGATTTTGTCAAAAAATTAGT
>JAWWLR010201444.1:0-16370 GCA_035041075.1 Acraspis erinacei | reverse complement strand
AACATGCATCACGATTTGTTACATTTTATTTTCCTTTAAACAAATTTAATAAACAAATGCATTATTCTGCCATCTGTTGACAGAAAATTCGTTCTTTTCGATATCAGTCCTTTTGATTGAGAACTTTACGATCATTTTAGTAACATTCATAATTAGTTGATTAATTTTATATTTTTGTTAAACAAATTTAATTAAAAAATTCATTATTCGGGCATTTTTCGGCGTGAAAACTTTTTTTTTCAAATTCAGTCCTTTTAATTTACAAAAAAAGTTTTCTTTTTTTTTCATTGCTCGTATTCAGACCCTCTTATGTTGGCCAAATGTAAGTACTGAATAAAAAAAAAACTTTTTTTATGAAATTAAAATTACTGACTTTGAACAAAAGCCGAGTTTTTACGTCGACAAATGCCCGAATAATGCACTTTTAAATTAAATTTGTTTAATAAAACCATAAGATTAATCAACTAATTATGAATGTTACTAAACTTATCGTGAAGTTCACAATTAAAATGACTGACATTGAAAAAAAACGAGTTTTTCCATCCACAAATGCCCAAATAATGCATTTGTTTATTAATTTTTTTTAAATCATAACATTTATCAAAAAATTATGAATTTTCTGAAATTATCATTAGGTTCCTGATTTTATAAAATTGGCATCGAAAAAAACGAATTTTACTGACGATGCATGCCTGAATAATGCATTTGTTTATTAAATTTGTTTATAGTATTAACAAGAATATTCTTAAGAGAAATTGGTTTCACTCAAATATCGTTTCCATTAAAATTTCTTGCAATATAAACTTAAAAAACGTTAAATTATTGAAAATTATAAAAAACACACTTTCAACAAATAATTTGTTTATACAATTTTTTTTGTTTATTGTATGATGATGGAATGAAAATTCCTTAGAATCTTTAAAAATAATATAGAAGTTTTTAAATACCTTAGGATATGAAGAAACTACTTGACATTATTTAGAATTTTTACTTTTTCTCAAACTTAATTAGAGTGAGGTAATAATTAATTTAAGTTAACAAAAATAATTGTATAAGCAGTTTATTATTACTTTCAATGATATTATCTTTAAATAATTCTGGAAAATTGTAGTTTTTCTGGAATATTCAAGTTTTTGCTCACTTTTAACTTTACAGCGAGGCAGAAATTAATTAAATTTAACAAAAATAACAGTTTAAATAAATTATTATTGTTCATAACTATCTCACCCTATAGTAATTCTAGAAAGATTCAGTTCTTTCTCAAAAATTTAACTTTACTTTGACTTCTTAGTTATGAACAAATAATAAATAAATATATGTGTATATATAATATTTGTTTAAATAATGAATAATATTTATTATTTTTTCCTTCCTGAAAAGTTACAGAAAAGATGCAAATTTCGAAAAAAACCCAAAAGTTCTAGAATCACTCTGAGTGAGGATAGTTATAAATCATAATAAATAGTTTAAACAATTATTTTGGTTACTTGCAATAATAAGTATCTCAATAAGTAAAAACTGGAAAACTGGTTAAAAATTAAAAAAACGAAATTATATAGAATTAATAAAGGAGAAGGTAGTAATGAACAATAATAATTTTTTTGAACAATTATTTTTTTAAATTGCATTAATTATTACCTGAACTTGATTTAAAACTTGAGCAAAATGGAAAATTTTTAGAAAAAATTTGAACTTTCTAGCATTATTCTAATTATAAGTGAATGTTATTATAAATAATTATATATTGTTAAAATAATTATTTTAATGAAACATAATTGCTTCTTGGTTTGATTTAAATGTAGAGTTGATATTAGATTTAAAAAATTATGAAAAAACGGTAAATTTCTAACTTAAAATCAAGAGGTAATTGCTAAAAAGGGTTATAAATTATTTGAAAAATTCTAAATTAATGTAAATTAAAAAAATGTTGTTGATTTAATTTAGGCGAAAAATTCCTTTGAACAAAAAGTGATTGTAACTTGCCTCGATTTTCCAAAAAGTTAATTTTTTTATTTCTAATTTTTTTATAAAAAAGATTACAAGCGATTTGTGGATCATTTTTTATCTTTTTTGAAAGCTTACCTTTTCTTCTGTATTTTCGTGGTCATATCTAGCATAGTTTGACCGAAAAATTAAATTTTTCTTTTAAATTATTTTTTGTGCGATCAAAATTAAAATTTTCGATTTTTCAAGAAAATTTAAAAAACTGAGGTAATCTTGTTGGGCTTTCAAGAAGTAACGTTTTTTTCTCTTAAAATTTTTTTATTCCGTGCGTTGATTGAATTAAGATTTTCATTTTTTCAAATGCAAAATACAGAGAATTGTTAAGCCCTGAAAAAAATTTACTCAAAAATTTTTAAAAATTTTATCCAAAATGGCTTATTAACGAACTCGATCTCTTTCTGTCTCTGATATAGCTTTTTCAAAACTTCACAGGTCTGGTTTATTAATTTTTGCATGACTAATTGACGCAAATGCTTTTTTCACTACAATTCCTTCTGTATTGATATTGTCAAAATGTGGGATTTTTAGCTTTATTATTTCGAGTTTAATTCAGATTTTTATGAATTTTTAAGTCATTTTTAAGTTAAAAATATTTTTGTCCTATTGACTGAATAACTATAAATTATTCACTAAAAGTATATTTTTTAAATTATTTTTTGAAACAAGGTAAAACTTTTTATTGTTATGAAATTTTTTCGTACGAAAGGCAGGCCCTGAATATGCATAATTACATTGCAGATTATTGACCCATCGTAATTTAAAAAAAATTCCTATTTTTATTAACTTTGTGCAAACAGAATGCATTATTTTGAGACTGGAAACGATTAAATTTTTTAAAAAATCTATTTTTAACTTATCAAATTTATATAAACTTATTTGTGGAAAATAATTTTCACGAAGCCTGCTAAACAATTGCAATTTTCGATGGAAAATAAGGAAAATATGCAACCGGAAAAATTTTGTAAATCGAAAAAAGAACTCTATTGTAAAGTAGCACATCATGTGGCCCTGACTATTTATAATTAATTGCAATGGTATTGAACTATTGTAATTTAAAAAATCTAAAAAATTCTGATGTTTCTTAACTTTTTTCAAACAGTTAGAAGGCCATACCTTTAAATTGAGGAATGCACCATCAAGTTTACATTGTCACAATATGACCTTATTTGTTTAAGAGAGATTAGAATGCTACACCATCACTTTTTTTATATTTTTCAACATTTTCATTAATTTTTTTTTTTAATTATTATACTGGCCGGAGGAAATTTATTTATTTCCATTAAACAATTAGTGTTATTCCACTACTAAATTACAAATATCTAAGCTAATCTAATTATCAATTTCCCACTCATCTTTGTTGGCTCACACTTTGATAAATTTTTGGGAATTTTTTTGACCTTGAAAAAAATTGGAAATTTAATTTAAAAAACCGGAAATTAAATTCAAAAATGGAAAATTTACTTTTGATCGCTGCAAAATTCCAATTCTCATTATTTTAATAATTTATATAAAATTTTAAAAGTGATTTCAACTTATATTAATTTTTTTTAATATATATTTTTTCTATTTTTGTTTATTAGGTTACGGATTTATTTACTTGTTTAAAGTTTATAGATCTTAAGTTTTTCAGATTGTAACTGTATACTCTAATTAAATTATAATGTATTATTGTTCAATTGTACACATTTTTTTAAATGAACGGGAATTTTTCAGACAGTTTTAAATAAAATTGAGAAGAAAGGAGTTCAAAAATCCCTCTTCCAAGTCAGAATTCATCACAATTTAAAAGCTAACACTTCCAAATTTTAGAAAAAGTAAAAAAAAAATCTGGGAAATTTTCCATTGCAAATTTATCTGTTTTATTTAAAAATTCAAATTCTGGCTGTTAAAAGTTAAACTTTTTTTCACAACTAATTTTATAATTTGGCAATTCATCTTTTTTTCTGTAGTAAGAATGAGATTTTTAGGGGCAAATTCAACTGGTCTATTTTTGTTTGAAAATTTATCTTTTCTTGATGAAAATTCAACTATTTTATTGAAAATTCGTATATTTGGTTAAAATCATTGCCTTCTTTAGAAATTGCTCTTTTTCTTTAAGAGTTAACTGAGACGATCCAGTTTTAACCAAAAATGGAATAGTGAAAGTCACAATTCCAATATTTAATTTAAGAAAAAATTAATTAAATAAAATTAATAAAAAAAATCTAAAAAGAATTAGTTTAAATTTCAATCATGCTTTTGAATTTTTCACTAAAAATAATAACTTTAGAATTTAATAGTTGAATTTTGCACAAAAGAATCAATTTTTTAACTAAACACTAGAATGTATAACTGAACGGTAGAATCAAATTAAAAACACAAATTTTAAAGAAAACAGTTACAAATTGCAGAGAGGAGTGTAAAATTAGTTAAAGATATTCCAATATTATATAATAAACAAAAAAAAATTTATAAACAAAATTATTTTTTGGAAGAATGTTTTTTCCGATTTCCCGTTATTTTACGTTTGCTTTAAGTTATATTGCAAGAAAGTCAGAAAAAAACAATATAATGAAAAAATTTCGAATTGAGATTATTCTTGTTAACATTATAAACAAATTGAATAAAGAAATGCATTAACCAGCCATTTTTTGACAGAAAAATTCGTTTTTTACAATGTAATTTTTTCTAATTAGGAATTTTATGATATTCTTGGAAAATTTCGTAATTTGTTGATTAAACTTATCATTCTTTTAAACAAATTTATTAATGAAATTCATTATTCGGGGAAATTTTGGAACATTTTTTGTCAATGGCACTCCTTTCAGTTGGGAACTTCATGAAATTTACTGCAAAATTCATAACTAGTTCAGAAATTTTATTATTTTTTAAACAAATTTCATAAATAAAAGGTTAGATGAGGCATTTCTTGTAAGAAAAATTCGTTTTTTTCATGGGAACATTTTTAATTGGGAACTTCAAGATAATTTCGGAAAAAAATTATTGTTAATTGGGATTAAATTTTAACCAACAAATGCACTATTCGGGCATCTGTCGAGGGAACTTTTTTTTATTGCAGACTTCTTAATTGGGGTCTGATTACTTTTATTCTTTTAATAAGGCTGCAGCTTCAGGATATTGCATTTGTTTATTAAATATATTTCTAAAAAAATTATCGACAAATTATGAATTTTTCTGAAATTATCGAAAATTTCCGCATTAAGAAGACTGACATAAAATAAATGTCAATCGACATATGCCCCAAAAATGCATTTGTTTATTAAAATTGTTTACAAAAGTCATAAAATTCATTGATAAATTATGAATTCTTTCTGAGATTAGCTTGAAGTTCCATACTAAAAAAGTTGCCATTGAAAGAACAAATTTTCTTTAGAAAAATGCCTTATCTACGCATTTGTTTATTGATTTTGTTTAAGAAAATGCTTAGATTAACAAACAAATTATGAATTTTTCTAAAACTAGCATAAAGTTTCTAATAAAAAATCACATAGAAAAAAAAACAATGTTTCTCTCAAAAAATATCTGATTAATGCATTTGTTTATTAAATTTGTTTATATTATTACAATAATAATCTCAAGCAGAAGTTACATCATCATCATATTGTTTTTATACATTTCTTGCAATATATCTTACAAAAACGTAAAATTATGGAAAATATTAGAAATCATTTGTTCAATAAATTATTTGTTTATACATTTTTTGTTTATTATATAATATTGGAACATCTTTGGATAATGTGTTTTTATGAAACTTAGGCGATTTTAATAATTTTCCATGTATAAACTAGCACCGGGAACATCAAATAGAAAAAAGCAATTTTTTCCTCATATTTATTTATTTATAAAAAAATTGAAAGCCTAATTTAAAAATCTGGCTTGACGAATCTCTTAGATACCTTATCAGCTTTTTTGTAGCATCTTTTTTGTCCAAATTTTTTTCCATAGTGGCTAGCTAATTTTCGAGTAAGAAAGATATTTCGGAAGACAATAGTGAAAAACTAATTGTTAGTTAAAAATAAAATTATTTAAAACTGTATATAATATTTTTTCAAAACTTCTAAAAATGAAAAAAGGGAAAGATAAAAAAAATAGGTAAAAAGAAGTGACATTGTAACCATTGTTAACTCTATCAAAAGAATAAGAAGGCCGTATTGAGAAATTGTTGCCATGACCTAGTCTGTTTACATTTTCAAAAAATTTCCTTCAAATTGTTTGCTTAAAGTTAAAAAATATTAAAATTTTTTACAATATTCAGACTCTAATGGATCAATTTGAGATAAGTATGGATTAATAAATTAAATTAAAAATTTTCAACCATAAAATTAATTTTAAACAAGAAGATCAATTTTCTACCCAAAATACAATTTTTCAACAAACTACATAAATTTTTATAAAAATATTTGAATTTTTAATTGAAGAAAACAAATATTCAAGCAAATAGTTGTATTTTGGTCTAAGAAAAATTATTTCGTAGATAAAATAGAATAGTTACAATTTTAGTTAAAGCATTAATTCAACTTAAATAGTTGAATTTTCAACCAAAAAAATTATTTTTTACTAACAAAATAAATGCTCAACCAAAACTGTAAGTTAAATTTTTACGTTACAAAATCAATTTTCGGCCAAAAAAGACAAATTTTCAACTGAAACAGATAATTTTTCAATCAAAAATTGAATAATAGAACTATTCGTCAAAAATAAGATGTTCAACTAAAGACAGGAATTTTTAATTAGAATGATGAAATATTCTACTGAAATATTATTTTCATTTTCAGTCTAGAAAGATATATAATTTTCAACCAAAAAAAGGACAAGTTTATAACAAATAGTTCAAATTTCTGAAAAAAAAAATTTTCATCCAAAGAAAAAACAAGTTTTCGATGAAATTGATATTTTTAAACGAAAAGTAACGTTTTTGAACAAGCAGATTAACTGTCAAAGAAAAAGCGCAATTTATAAAAAAAACAATAATTTTTAACATAATATGCGAACTTTCAACAAAATATTTAAATTTTCATTTAAAAAGACAATTTTTAAACCAAACTAATGAGATTTTGACTAAAATAATTAATCTTCAACTGAAATAGGTGAACTTTATACCTATATTTCTTTAGTAGAAAATTAACATTTTTGGTTGAAGATTCATCTGATTGCTTAAGAATTTATTTATTTTGATGAAAATTCGCTATTTTGGTTGAAAATTCAAGAAATTGGTTCAAAGTTTATGTATTTTTTTAGAGCTTATATTTTTTTTGCATAAAATCAATTTTATTCCCGGCTGAAACTTTAACTGTTTGGTTTATAATCATTTATGTGCTTCGTTCAAAAATATTTTTGTTTGCTATGAATGAATTCCATTAACTGAAAATAAGGTTTTTTTTTTAAACTTCCACTGCTTGGTTCAAAAAGAACTTTTTTGTTGAAAATTAATTTTTTTTTGTGTAAAAAATACAACTATTTTGTACAAATCTCGTCTTTTTAGCTGGAAAATTAAACAGTTGAATAGAAAATTCAACTAATTTGTCCAAATTTGTTTTTAATCTTTTATTTTTGTAATACGAATTTGATTATTAAAATTTTTGTTAAAAATTTAATTTTTTGATTAAAAATGTTTGTAATTTATTGATAGTTCGTCTTTTCTATTAGAAAATTAATGTTCTTAGTTGAAAATTTAACTCATCGGTTAAAAATCTATTTTCTTTTCTTGAAAATTCGCCGTTTTTGTAGAAAATTAATTATGTACCTGTTTAAAAAATCATCTTTTGGGTTGAATGTTGAACTCTCTTGTTGAAAACTAATTTTTTGTTTCAAGATTCATCATTTTTTTTAGGGACTACTATTATACAGTTCTCGTTTGGTTAAAAATTTCATGATTTGGTAGAAAGTTTTATTATTTTGTTGCAAATGCAACTATTTTCCTAAGAAGCAATTTTTTGTCAACAATTCTTTTGTTGGGTTGAAAGTAGAATGTCTTTGTTCAAAATTCATTCTTTGATTGAATATTCATCTCTTATGAAGAAAATTTTGCTATTGCATTTTTACAAAATTAATTTTTTTAACAAATTTTACAAAAAATGTTTACAAAATTACATTAAAAAATTTTCCATTTTTGCCCATTTCATTCTTTTTTTCTGGAAAATTTATTTATTTCAGTAAAAATTATTTTATTTTTTGTTGGAAAAAAACAAATATCTGGTTAAAAACTAATCTCTTTTTGCTTGAGAATTCAGCCTTCTTCTAGCTAGTTCTACTTTTTTTTTTAATTCGACTGTTTCTTATATTAAATAAAAATGTTTTGGGTAGAACTAAACAGCTTTTTAATGATTCAAGATTTTATTTCAAAATTCATCTTTTTAGTTGGTGATTTTTATCAATTAAAAATGTAACCATCCTTTTTTATTGAAAATTGGTATTCTAAATTGAAGATTGATCTTTTCCAGCTGAAAATTAAAATTTTTGTTGAAAAATTAATTTTTTTCATTGAAAAGTTCATAGTTTTTTCTTGAAAATTTAACAATTTGGTTGAAAATAAACTTTTTTGTTGAAAATTCAGACATTTGGTTGAAAAATGAAATATCTTTTTTAGTTAAAAATTCCAGTATTTTGTTAAAACTTTTTTTTGCAAGAATCGATCCCGTTATTATTCCTCTTTTAAAAAAGGCCCTATTATCTTTGTTTTAAATCTAATTTTGGTTTACGTTAATTATATCTTTCGCTAATGTTAATTATATCTTTCGCTAATTTTTAGTTAAAAATAAAATTATTCAAAACTGTATATAATATTTTTTCAAAATTTCTAAAAATGAAAAAAGGGAAAGATAGAAAAGTTAGGTAAAACGAAGTGAGATTGTAACAATTTTTAACTCATTCAAAAGAATAAGAAGCCCGTATTGAGAAATTGTTGACGTGTGCTAGTCTGTTTCCATTTTCAAAATAGTTCCTTGAAATTGTTTCAATAAAGTTAAGAAATATTAGAATTTTGTACAATATTAAGATTCTAATGAATCAATATGAGCTATGTATAAATTAATAAATTAAATTAACAATTTTAAACAATAAAATTAATTTTTGAACAAGAAGATCAATTTTCTACCTAAAAATACAATTTTCTAACAAACTAAATAAGTTTTTACCGAAGTATTTGAATTTTTAATTGATGAAAACAAATATTCAAGCAAATAGTTGTACTTTGATCTAAGAAAAATTATTTCGAACAGAAAATAGAATAGTTACATTTTTAATTAAAGCATTAATTTTCAGCCAAAATTATTCATTTTTAAAGAAAATAATGGATCTTCAAATTAAATATTTGAATTTGAAACCAGAAAAATTAATTTTTACTAAAAAAAAAATTTCGAACAAAGAAGACAAATTTTCAACTAAAAAAGATAATTTTTGAACCAAAAATTGAATAATAAAACTATTAGTCAAAAATAAAATGTTCAACTAAAGACAGGAATTTTGAACCAATCAAGAGAACGAACGTTCTACCTAACCAAAAAGGACTAATTTTTAATAAAACAGTTTAATTTTCAACCAGAAAGATCAACCGAATTTATCTGAAAAGATAAATATTCAACAAAGAAGATGAATTTTGAAAAAATATTGGAATTCTTGTCAAAATAAAAAACAAAATCATCAAGCAAACAATGCTATCAACAAAAAATTTGAACTTTTAAACAAATCTTAGTTTTTTGTCAAAAGAGTTGAATGTTTAATAAAATTCTTGATTATATAATTAACAAACATGATCCAAAAAGCACATGTTTTTGAAGATAGAAACGTCTCCCATAGAGATTCCCTGACCGTTGTAAGAATTTTGTCCAACCCAGAAGAGTAATTTATTCTTAATTACAAAAAATGAATTTTTAAAAAAGTAGTTCAACTTTCATTCAAATAGTTGAATTTTTTATTCAAAAACAATTATATTTTGATAAAATAGTTACATTTCCAATAAAATAATGACATTTAAAAAAAAATAGTAGGATTCTTTAAAAAATAGTTGAATTCTTAACGAAACCAGATTAATTTTTTAAAAACAAAGAAATTTGACCATATAATTGAATTTGAACAACTAGAAAATATCGATTAACAATCTAAAAAATAAATTTTTAATTAAAAATGAACAAAAACGATTTTTGTCAAATTAATTTTCAACAAAAAGTGAAAAAATTTTGAAAAAAAATTTCAATTTTCAACCAAAGAGATAAATTGACATAAATGATAAATCTTAAAGAAATTAATTATTAACAAATCAATTGAACCAAGTACTTGCATTTTTAAAGAAAAATCTTTTTTTTTCTCCAGGAAGATCAATTTACTACCAAAGAAATACGAGTTAACATAAAAAACAAAGACATCATTTTTCAACTAAACCGATCAATTTTTGGCCAAATATTTGAATTTTTAACTAAAAAAAGTCAATTTAATTTTAATTTAAAATGAAGAATCTTTAAAGGAATCGTATATACGTAACGTAAACCCAAATTAGATTTAAAACAAAGAGAATAGGGCCCTTTTTAAAACGAGGAATAATAACGGGATCGATTCTTGCAAAAAAAAAGTTTTAACAAAATACCGGAATTTTCAACTAAAAAAGATATTTCATTTTTCAACCAAATGTCTGAATTTTCAACAAAAAAGTTTATTTTCAACCAAATTGTTAAATTTTCAAGAAAAAACTATGAACTTTTCAATGAAAAAAATTAATTTTTCAACAAAAATTTTAATTTTCAGCTGGAAAAGATCAATCTTCAATTTAGAATATCAATTTTCAATAAAAAAAACGATGGTTATATTTTTAATTGAAAAAAGTAACCAACTAAAAAGATGAATTTTCAAATAAAATGTTGCATGATTAAAAAGCTTTTTAGTTCCTCCAAAAATATTTTTATTTAATATAAGAAACAGTCGAATTCAACAAAAAAAACTAGAATTTGCTAAAAGAATTCTGAATTCTCAAGCAAAAAGAGATTAGTTTTTAACCAGATAGTTGTTATATTTTTCAACAAAAAATAAAATAATTTCTACTGAAACAGATAAATTTTCAACGAAAAAAGAATGACATGGACAAAAATGGAAAATTTTTAAATGTAATTTTGTAAACATTTTTTGTGAAATTTGTTAACAAAAATTATTTTTGTAAAAATCCAATAGCTAAATTTTCTTCATAAGAGATGAATATTCAATCAAAGAATGAATTTTGAACAAAGAAATTCTACTTTCAACCCAACAAAAGTATTTTTGACAAAAAATGGCTTCTTAGGAAAATAGTTGTATTTGCAACAAAATAATAAATCTTTCTACCAAATGATAAAAATTTTAACCAAAGGAGAAATGTATAATAGTAGTCCCTAAACAAAAAATGGCTAAGTGTCACTTTCAATTAAAAAATGGACTAACTAAAGTGATGAATTTTTAAATAAAATAATGAATCTGGAAAGAAAACATTAATTTCCAAGAAGAGAGTTCAACATTCAACCCAAAAGATGATTTTTAACGCAGATACATAATTAATTTTCTATAAAAAGGCGAATTTTCAAGAAAATAAATAGATTTTTAACCGAGGAGTTAAATTTTCAACTAAGAACATTAATTTTCTAATAGAAACGACGAACTATCAATAAATTACAAACATTTTTAATACAAAAATTAAATTTTTAACTCAGTTTTTAATAATCAAATTTGTATTACAAAAAATAAGATTAAAAACAAGTTTCTACAATTTAGTTGAATTTGATACTAAACTGTTGAATTTTCCAGCTGAAAGACGAGATTTCTAAAAATAATTGCACTTTTCACACAAAAACATGAATTTTCAACAAAAAAGTTTATTTTGAACCAAGCAGTGGAATTTGAAAAAATACGGAATTTTCAGTTAATGAAATTCATTTTTAGCAAAAGAAAAAATATTTTCGAACAAAGCACATAAATGATTGTAAACCAAACAGTTAAATTTTCAAACGGGAATAAAATTGATTTTATACAAAAGAATATCAGTTCCCAAAAAATACATACAGTTTGAACCAATTTCTTGAATTTTCAACCAAATAAATAAATTCTGAAGCAAATAGTTGAATCTTCAACCAAAAATGTTAACTTTCAACTAAAGAAATAAAGGTATAAAGTTCACCTATTCCAGTTGAACATTAATGATTTTAGTTAATAATTCATTAGTTTGATTTAAAAAATCTGCTTGTTTAAATAAGTTACTTTTCGGTTGAAAATATCAATTTCATTGAAAACTTGTTTTTTTTTTATGAAAAAATAATTTTTTTCGGAAAATTGAACTGTTTGTTGAAAACTTGTCTCTTTTATGGTTGAAAATTATATATCTTTCTAGACTCCAAATGAAAATAATATTTCAGTTGAATATTTCATTATTCTAATTCAAAATTCCTGTCTTTAGATGAACATTTTATTTTTGACTAATAGTTTTATTATTCAATTTTTGGTTGAAAAATTATCTTTTTTAGTTGAACAGTTTTGATTTGACAGTTTTCGCTGAGATTTTTTGGTTGAAAATTCAACTATTTAAGTTTAAGATCCATTATTTTATTTTAAAATGAATCAGTTTGGCTGAAAATTAATGCTTTAAATAAAAATTTAACTATTCTATTTTCTGTTGGAAATAATTTTTCTTAGATCAAAATATAACTATTTGCTTGAATATTTGTTTTTTTTCAATTGAAAATTCGAATATTTTGTTAAAAGTTTATGTAGTTAATTTATTTTATTTTATTATTTTATTATTTAATTTTATTTCATTTTTTATTTATTAATTTTATGGTTTCAAAATTGTAATTTAATTTATTTATCTATACTTATTTCACATTGACCCATTAGATTCTGAATATTGTAAAAAATTCTAATATTTCTTAAATTTATTCAAACTATTTGAAGGAACTATTTTGAAAATGGAAACAGACTAGGTCATGTCAACAATTTCTCAATACGACCTTTTTATTCTTCTGATAGAGTTAAAAATTGTTACATTGTCACTTCGTTTTACCTAACTTTTCTATCTTTCCCTTTTTTCATTTTTAGAAGTTTTGAAAAAATATTATATACCGTTTTAAATAATTTGAATTTTAACAAACAATTAGTTTTTCACTATTGTATTGCGAAATACCTTTCGTACTCGAAAATTAGCTAGCCATACTGGACAAAAATTTAGACAAAAAAAAATTGTACAAAAAAGCTGATAAGGTATCTGAGAGATTCGTCGAGCCGGATTTTAAAATGAGGCTTTCAATTTTTCTATAAATAAATCAATATAATTCAAAAACTGCTTTTTTCTATTTGACGTTCCCGGTGCTCGTTTATATCAGGAAAATTATTAAAATCTCCTAAGTTTCATAAAAAAAACATTACCTAAAGATTTTCCAATATTATATAATAAACAAAAATGTTAATAATATAAACAAATTTAATAAACAAATTCATTAATCAGGCATTTTCTGACAGAAAAACGGCTTTTTTCGATGTTATTTTTTTATTAGAAATAAATAAAATAACAAAAATAACAAAAAGAACAAAAAATAAGCAAAAATAACAAAAAATAACCAAATAACAGAAATAACAAAATAAAAAAAAATCAATAAAAAAATTCGTAGATAAGGCATTTTTCGAAAGAAAAATTCGTTTTTTCGATCCCAACTTTTGTAGTTAGGAACTTCATGATATTCTCAGAAAGAATTCATAATATATCGATGAATTTTATGACTTTTTACATAAATTTTATTTAAAAAATGCATTTTTGGGGTATCGGTCAACGGACATTTATTTTATTTCGCTATTTTTAATGCGAAGATTTTAGATAATTTCAGAAAAATGTATAATTTGTTGATAATTTTTTAAAAATAAATTTAATAAAAAAATTCATTATCCTGAAGCTGCATCCTTATTAAAAGAATAAAAGTAATCAGATCTCAATTAAAAAATCTGAAACAAAAAAAAAATTCCTTTGACAGATGCCTGAATAGTGCATTTTTTTGTTAAAATTTATTCCCAATTAGAAAGTCTGGCATCAAACAAAAAAAAAATTTCCCTCAACAGTTGACCCAAAAATGAATTTTTTTATTCAAGTCGTTTCAAAAATCATAAAATTGATCAATAAGCTATAAATGTTTTCCGAAATTATCTTGAAGGTTCCAATTAAAATGTTCACATGAAAAAAACTAAGTTTTCTCACTAGAATTGCCTTATCTATCCTTTTATTTCTGAAATTTGTTTAAAAAAAATAATAATATTCCTCAACTAGTTATGAATGTTGCAGAAATTTTCATGAAGTTCCCATCTGAAAGGAGTGTCATTGAAAAAAAAGTTGCAACAATTCCCCGAATAAAGGATTTCTTTAATAAATTTGTTTAAGAAAATCATAAGAATACTCAACAAATTACTAATTTTTCTAAGAATTTCATAAATTTCCTAATTCAAAAAAACATATCGTAAAAAACGGCATTTTCTGTCGAAGAATGGCTGATTAATGCATTTTAAAAATTAAATTTGTTTAGAATATTAACAATAATAATAATCTCAAGAAGAAATTTCTTCATCATTATCTTGCTTTTATCTGAATTACTTGCAATATAAATAAAAGCAAACGTAAGATGATGGAAAATCGGAAAAAAACATTCGCTCAAAAAATAATTTTGTGTATAAATTTTGTTAACCAATTCAGTTTGGTTTCCAAATTAACACCTATCAAAGGAAAAAACTAAAATTTATCGTTCAACGTGTAAATTAAAAACTCTAAAATTATTTTAACAATTTAAAATTACCCGAATTATGCATTTATTGCTGTTTCGATATCAGTCACATAGTCTAATTTTTGTCTTTTTGTTATTTTAAACCTAATTTTCTATTAAAAAAAAATTTAATCTTGCTTCAGAATCTATTGTTCACTATGGAAATTTTCCAACAAATATTTTTCAATTTCCAATGATTGATTAGTTTAGATCTTCAACTAAAAACAGAAAAATTTCAATATATGACCTTGAAAATTAAAATAAATAGTAAGCAACTAGATTGCTGCAATATGATTCCATTTTTTAATTGTACAATTTGAAGCTCTGCAGTTCAAAATTGCTTTATATTCACATCTGAAATTATGAAATTCAAAACTGAACATCAAGTCTTTTAATATTAAGTATTTGAATATTTAATAGCGAAATGGTATTGTCCTTTCGAATAATTTTTGGAATTTGAAACTATAATATTGTGAAAATTTTAATTTAATACCTCCGAGAATTATCATAAAAACGGATTTTACAAAAAACGTTAGTTTCAAGGCCTCAGATTAAATAGTTTTAGAATAGCGCATTTAAAGTTATAATTTTCAATCAATATTATAGAACTTTTAAAGATGACAAATATATTATTAATAAATATCATATCACGTAGTATCAGGTTATATTCAAAACGAAAAACATTGTGAAACAGTAATTTCTCATTATTCTAAACACTTTGAAAATGATATTCTTCCTAATTGGGAACGTTTAAAAACTTAAAAAACGAACGAATTAGGATATACGGGAAATTTCCCGGCGTAATATTCCGCTCCCGAATTTATCCCGGTGCAATTTTCTCCCGATTGTCCCTCGTAAGTGCAAACTTATCCTACAAACTTATGCTGTTCTATAACATATACTTTGATATTTATATCTTATTATGTTTTTTTTTATTATAGCACTTCTTTCGTTTTTGAAACATAGGGCAGAGTGGTTCGAAACCGACCGCCTAAGCAAAATTCGCATGAAAAGTGCTTTAAATTATTTATTTCGTTTAAAACAAATGCAGATCCTTTGTAAAAAAAAGTTATTCTACGTTTGCAGTAGCCTCACAAGGTTTTAGGGTACCGTTTATTTAAGATACCGAGGCCTGAATTAAGTCTGCATGTTGGTCCTCTCAGAAAATCGTGCCCCGAAACCGACCCCCTATTTCTTTACAGGGAATCAAGATAAAAGGCAACATTTAGAAATTATTTTGAAACTTGTTAGCAAAACAATACGATTTGGGAATATATTTTAAATTTAACTTTGAAATTTGAAGGCCTTCTTTGATGAAATACAACTGAATCAAGGCATTGATTCCCTTCTCGCTGCCTTTTCTTTGTTTCTCTTTCTTTCAGTTTCTATTTCAGATTTTTTGTTTAATTTTCCTCTGCTCTTTTCTTCTCTTCTTTCGCTTTTTCATTTTCGGCATTTCTTTGTAGCTCATCATCGGATGCCCAAAATGATGTTCGGCACGGCCGTTGACCTCTCTCCTTGAGGCAGCGCAGCGGATCCTTCGGGAGAAGCAAAAGCGACTCTAGAATTGAATCCATAAATTTGGAATGATTTCTTTTTCTCCATTTTGATTATCTT
>JAWWLR010201421.1:0-16383 GCA_035041075.1 Acraspis erinacei | reverse complement strand
CACTTACAATCACTTTTTTCAACTAAAACTAATAACTTTTAATGACACTAATAACTTTTTAATCACTTTTACACTTTCTGCCACTGTCACTAAACTTTGAAGCGTCACATGCAAGCTGCTTATTCCAATGATGATAATGGCGGCGCCTTGATCTTCCACCCGTTGTTTTCGAGCGAACACATCGACTCTAATCGAGTGAATTTGTGCAAATATTTCACTCGCCCGGAGTGAAACTAGCCTACACTCGAAAGATCGAGTCACATTTTCACTCAAGAAAATTTAGAGAGTAACGAGTCGCAATGGGCAGACAAGTCCTAAAGTTGTCCTCTGAACGACTTTTCACTTACGTCTTGAGGATGTCCTGAGGACCTTTTACAGACGTGTAAAGATCCCAAGGATGACCTAGAGACGTCAAGTGACATGTCATAGAGGTACATTGTAAGGATTTCTTCAGGATGTCCCGGTACCAACTGGGGCATTTGCTTCTGAAGGACCTCGTAAAACTTAGTGAATTTCGAGTGGCAGCCTTCGTTGCAGAATTCACATAAAATGGCACTTCTCTCAATTGTGCCCCTAATAGTATTCCAGTTGGGCTTTAGGCTGATGTCCTTAATATCAGTATTCGGAATTTTAACGAGCAGTGGCGTTTACGTTCTCTAGCTAGGCCTGAGAGGGTCCTGTATCAAAATTTGTTGGGAGGCCCTTCTTAGAAAAATACACAAAAAGGTCGTGGGCCCCGTATCATTGATACGGCTGAGACGATGGCAGCGACCCCCTGGATTCCCTTCCTAAAAGCAACCCAATTTACTCCCGTGCCAAGTACAGTGATGAAATAGTATATCGGCTCTGCTGTCGCACACTGGGAAAAAATGACTTTTTTGGTTCAAAATACCGCACAATCCACAAATATTGATCGATTGACACCAATTTTTTTTTAATCTGATAAGATTTCCAAGGGAGTTGTCGGGCCTGATTTTTTAATTAGGTTTTAAATTTTCTTTATAAATAAACAAATATCACGAAAAAATAGTCATTTTTTCTATTTGATTTTCTCGATGTTCGTCAATAACAGGAAAATGGTTAAAATCGCCTAAGTTCGATAGAGTAACGTTAGTTAAAGATTTAAAAATATTATAAAATAAAACAAAAAATTTTTTTGTTAACAAATTGATTGTTGAAAAAATTTTTTCTACGATTTTCAATAATTATAAGTTTTTTCTAGTTATATTGCAATACATTTGAATGGAAATAATATTATACTAAAAAAATCTTCTCTGAATATTATAATTTTTTACATTATAAACAAAGTTAATGAACAAATGCAGTAATCAGGCATTTTTCGATAGAAAAATTCGTTTTTTTCGATGTCATTTTTTTAATTATGAAATTTAGGATAAGTATAGCAATATTCATAATTCGTTGATTAACCTTATGATTTTTTAAATTTAATAAACAAGTGAATTAATCGGGAATTTTTTGGCAGCAAAATTTGTTTTTTTTTTTTAATCACAGTCTTTTCAGTTGGGAACTCCATGACAAATTCACCAAAGTTCATAATTGGTTGATAAGTTTTATATTTATATTATTTATATTTATCAATAGGTTCCCAATTAAAAAAACTGATATAAAAAAAATCCATCTACACATTCCCGAATAATGAATTTGTTTATTAAATTTGGTTAGAAAAAAAATAAAATTTATCAACTCATTGTGAATGTTGCTGAATTAATTATGAAGATCCCAAGTAAAAGTATGTCATCGAAAAAGAACAACAATTTTTCCGTCGGCAGATGACCCAATAATAAGTTTGTTTATTAAATTTATTTAAAAAATCATAAAATTGATCAGAAAATTGTGAATTTTGCTAAAAGTATCCTAAAGTTCCTAATTAAAAAAATGGACATCGAAAAAAACGAATTTTTCTATCGAAAAATTTCTGATTACTGCATTTGTTCATTAAATTTATTTTTAAATATAAATAAACATAATCTTAAAAGAAAATTTTTTCCATAGAATATTGTTTGCATTCAAATTTCTTGCAATATAACTTGAAAAAACGGATAATTATGGAAAATCGTAGAAAAAATTTTTTCAACAAATAATTTGTTTACAAATATACCTAATTCAAAAATCAGGGTCCACATCTTTCTTAGAAATATTATTAGCTTTTTTCAAATTAGATTATTTTAAAAGTATAATTAAATAAAATTAAATTAAATTAAATATTAAATTAATTAAAGTATAATTAAATTAGAAATATTACTTTTTAACAAAATAGCAAAATTTCTACTAAAAAATATGAACTTTTAAATCAAAAAGATAAATTTTCAGTACAAATATTTTTCATTTAAAAAAGATTTCATTTAGCTAATCAGCAACAAAATATGAATTTTGAACAAAAACTTGATTTTCTACGAAATAGTTGAATTTTTAATCCATAATACCAATTTTAACAAAGTGGTTGGATTTTCAATAAAAAGGATGTCTTTTTAAGAAAATTTAACTTTAATTATATTTAATTTAATTCAACTTAAATTATTGAATTTTTAAAAAGAAGATTTGCTTTAACCCTGATATAATATTATTGAAAATAATTTAATTGGCTTGTATTTATATTTATAATTTTTGTTGGCAGCTGCTTCCGTCTGAAGATTATTTTCTCAGTTATAAACTTAATTATTTGTTTAAAAATTCAAAATTTTAATTAAAAACCCCTCGTAAATTTTTAGTTTAGAAGTAAAAATAAATTTTTTTACTCATATAAACAAAAGGCTGTCAGTATCTACTTCAAGAAAAAATTATATTTACTTGAGCAATATGGAAAATGTTATATTCGTAAGATAAAAATGAATATTTAAAAAATTATTCTTTCTATTTTTTATTTATTATTTGTTAATAACTAAAGAGACAACGCAAAGTTAGAAATTTCAGAAAATCCATAACTTTCTAACAATTATCTAAGAGAAGATAGTTGTAAAAAATAATTATTTTTTCAAAAATTATGTTTTTTATTAAGAATTAAACGACTTTATTCAAGATTTATTTGTTTTAATTAAATCTTCACCTCTATAGGAAAAAATTTACATATTTTTACAAAAAATTCATTTCATGTTAAGTTGAAAATAAATTTTTTAAATTGGTAATTAAGTCATTCCATTTTTGGTAAAAATTGATCTTTTTGAATAAAAAATTTATTATTATAATTTTTGTTTTTATGAACATTAATCTTCTCTGTCAAAAAAAATATTTTCGTTTAAATATTTAAAAAATTTGTTTAAAATCAATTTTTTTGTAAATTCGATTTTTTTTGTTCAGTTTTTTTTTATCAACGCTCTCATCTAAAAATTTTCTTTATCCATTCCTGGTTGAAACCTTATCCTGTATACTATATTAGTGTTAAAAATTCCATTAAAGATTAAAATATTTCATTGAAAATTCATGAACTTGGTAAAAACATTTTTTTTTATAGAGTATTAATTTTTCTCGGTAAAAATTCATTTATTTGCTTAAAAATTTGTATTTTCAAATGTAAAAGTAATTTTTTGCACAAATTATTCTTCAAGATATTTAATTTTTTTCGTAGAAAATTCGTCTGCTAATTTGAAAATTTATTTTGTTAGCTCAAAACAGGTATTTAGTTTTTTTTTTAAATTTTGTTATTCATTTTTGCTCAATTTTTGCTCAGTTTTTTAAGAAAATTGAAAAATCTATTCATCGAACATAATTGATAAATATTCCTTTTAAAATTTTTTTTATCTTTTTTGGTTAGAAATGCAATTGCTAAAATTATTTTGTTGTTGTTCAGGATCTAGTTATTAATCTTTCTGTTTGCAATTTTTTTCTATTAAAAATTAGTGTTTGTGTTGGAAATTAATTTCTTTGAATAATTTTTGTATCCAATTTTAAAAAAAATTATATGCAAAATAAAATATTCGTTTAAATATTAGTTTTTTTCTTTATTAAAGTTAATTTTTTAACTAAAAGTTTTCTTGAATTTTTGTCTAAATTAACTTGCTTCAATGAAAATTTATTAATTATGTTGAAATTTTCATTGAAAATCAAAATATTTAATTAAAAATTGATTTAGTGAATTAAAAATTCATCTTTTCGGTTAAGAATTTAACTATTTCATTAAAAGTGTATGTTGTATGTTATTTGGCTCACAACTTATTCCTCTAACTTAGAATTAAATTATTATATTTTTTGGTTTCATTTTTTTTAAATTGAAAATTCATCTATTTTTTTAAAATTTGTCTTCTTCTGGTATAAAATTATTCTTTCTTTTTACAAATTTTATTAAAAATTAAAATATTTGATTGTGAATTCATTTATTTGGTTGAAAGTTATTTTTTTTTTCTATTAAAAATTAATTTTTGTCTAATTTTTTTTCTAGAGAAATTTAGCCGTTTTGATAGAAAATTCGTTTGCTTGGTTAAAGATTTAAAAATTACTTTAAAAATTCATTTTTTTAATTTGAAAGTTCATCTCTTTTGTTTAGAATTAGTCTTTTTAATCTTTGGTTGAAAATTCATTTGTTTTGTTAAAAATTATTATTTTTTTGTGGAAAATTAATCTTTTTGGCAGAAATTTATTTTTTGGGTTGAAAATTAGTTTCTCTTTTTATTAAAAATTGATTTTTGTAACTAAAAATGTAACTATTCCCTTTCTCGTCGAAATTTTTTTTGACCATTAATTTTTTCGATTAAAAATTCATGTGTTTTGTTGAAATTTAAATATTCCGTTCAAAATTTATTTTATTAGGTTAAAAACTGATTTTTCTTAACTTATAGTTAAACTATTCCACTTTTTAGTGAAAATGTATCTTTTTTATTTAAAAGTACCTCTATTTCGTTAAATTTTTTTTCGTAGAAAATTGTTCTTTTAGATTTAAAATTCTAATATTTGGTCAAGGAATAATTTTTGGATTGGAGATGCGTCATTTTGGTTAAAATTTTATTTCTTTGGTTTAAAAATTAAAAAATTTGGTTCAAAATTCGTTTGTTTGTTAACTAAAAATCAATGTTTTCACTAAAAATTTATCTATTTTATTTTTGATAAAAAATGCATATATTTCAGTTTTGCAATATATTTCAGTTTTATATAAAATTATTGAAAAATAAAATATTTTTGCATCTAAATATCAACTATTATAATTTTTTTAAGACTTAATTTTTTTTAGTGAAAGATGAATCAGTTTAGTTTCAAATTGAATTATTTTGTTAAAAATTCCCTTCCTCTTGGTTGAAAATTAATTATTTTAAATATTGTTATTATTATTGCTACTTTAATATTTTTTCAACCCAATAGATCTATTTTTCACCAAAAAAAGACAAATTTTCAACAAAATAGGTAAATTTTTACCAAATAGATGAATTTTGAACCAATAAAATTAAATGTCTATAAAAAAGTGGAATATACATCATTTTTAATTGAAAAATTAATTTTTAACGAAGAATATTAAGTTTTACCAAAAATATTTATTTGGACAAAATACATGAATTTTCAACCAAATTTTTAATTTTTGAAGGAATTTTCCACTTATTAATTTAATTTTCAAAAAAAAAGATAATCATACTCCTAAAAAATTAATATTATTTTATCTATGAATAATATTATTTATAATAATAATATATATAGTAATAATATATTATTATTATTATATTATCGAAGAAAGTTAAAATTTGGTAAAGAAGCCTCAACCGAAAAAGATAGTTATACAAAATAATTATTTGTTTAAATAATTATTTTTGCTAAATTTAATTTCTTAATAACTCACCGCAAGTGAAACGCAGAAAAATAGTTGAAAATTTAAACAACACATAAACTCAACTTTCCATAATTTTTCAAATTTAATATTGTTAAAAATAATAATAAATTGTTTAAAAAATTGATTTTGTTAACTTGAATTAATTATTTACCACACTCTCATTGAAAATTGGGCAAAAAGTGAAACAATTTGAAAAAACTTTTATTTTCTAGAACTATTCTAAGAGAATATTATTAACAATAACCATACATTTTTAAAAGAAATATGTTTTTTAAATTAATTATTAGCTCACTCTAATTGAAAACTAGACAGTAAGTGGAAAATTTTTGAAAAAAGCGATTTTCTATCTATATTCTAAGAGAAAATTGCTAAAAACAATAATAAATTGTTTAAATTGTAATTTGAATGTCAGAAAAAATTCTTTGGGACCTTGTTGGGTCAACAAAATTTAAAAGCTAAAAAAAACAATTTAAAATCATCAACTGATGCATTTTTACCCAACGGCAATGAAATTCCAAACCCTGAAAATTATTTATTTATCAAAAAAAGAGAATGTTCAACTCAAAGTGATCAATCTTAAAAAATGATTCAACGAAATCTGTCAAACAAAATAGTTGAACACTTAAGGCCATGTGACGAGGGGGTCACGCACCAGATTCCTACCTTACCGACACTTTTTTTATTTCCTAACTTATTTTCACACCAAGTTCCACCTCGAGTTGAAAATTGGGAATATTAAATAATAAGCACTAAGAAAGCTGGGTCTGGCCCCACATTTTTATAATTATGAAAAAAGTTTTTTTTTGTAAATAATTTTTAAAACTTTTTTCATAATTATTAAAATTTAGGACCAGACCCATATTTCTTAAGGACTTTTATTTATGATACCAAATTTTCAACTCTATTTTGCACTTTGTGTGAAAATAAGTTAAGAAATAAAAGAAGTGTCGGTAAGGTAGGAATCTGGTCACGTGACCCACTCTTCACAAGGCCTTAAGCAAAGAGGATGAAATTGTCAAAAAATGGCATTTCCATAAAAAATTACATTTCTAATTTTTCACTTTCAAAATATGAATTTTTGAACCAGACACAAGTCTATACGTAACTATTTAAAATTTTAATTAAAAAACACGAACTTTTAACCAAAAGGATGCCATTTTAACAAAGTTGTTGAAATTTTTACCAAACAGTTGCATTTTTTGAAAAACAGATAACATTTTTCTTGAAACAGATGAATTTTTATTTAAAATAAATTTTTTTAAACATTTGAATTTTCATTCAAAAAAGGTTCCAGGTGATTTTTCAAGGTCAAAATATGAATTTTTAAACAAAAAAGATGTTTCTAAGAAAAAAAGTGAATTTTTAATTCAAAAGACGAATTTTTCAACCAAAAAGAATTATTTGGAAAAAAGTAGTTTAATTCTCTACCAAATAGTTGCATTTTTATCAAGGCAGGATGAAACTTCTCTTGAAACATTTGAATTTTTAATTAAAAATAACAGAAAAACAAATTTTAAAAAAATAGTGGAAGTTTCATCCAGAAAGGATTTTAGTTCTCTTTTTAAATACAAAATATTAAATTTAAATATATGTGCATTAAAATTTAAAATTATAAATCCATATTAAATACTTTAAATATTAATCAGATTAAAATTATCGATTTACTTGAAAATTCAAATATTTTGTTGTAACATACCTTTTCTGTTGAAAATTTCTATTACTATTTACTATTATTTTTTTCATTTAAAATTAAAATTAATACATAAATTGGAATAAGTGTTCAAACAATTTGAATTATTTTTTGCTTAAAAATTTTATTATTTTTTATTATTCTTATTATTTTTTATTATTTTTATTATTTTTCATTATTTTTATTATTTTTTATTATTTTTATTATTTTCTTTTGAAGGTTAAATTTTTTTTTTAATTCATCCTATTCGGTAAAAAGTTCAACTGTTTTGTACCAAATTCATCTTTTTGACCTTGAAAATTCTACAGTTTGGTTGGAATTTTTTTTATTTTTTGTGTGAAAAATCTTTTTATTTTTATTAATATTTAAACTAATTTTTTTTTAAATTTCTCTTTTTGGTTCGAAAAGTTATCTTTTTAATTATAAATTTAATTTTTCTTGAGCATAAATGAAACTGGATGATGAAAATTCCTTGTTCTTTTATTAATTGAACTGCTTTCAATTTTTTAAATAAAAATCTTTTTTGGATGAAATATCAACTATTATATTTTTTAAATAAAAATTCACGTTTTTGGTTAACCTAATACTTCAATTTTCTAACAAACAGTTAAATTTCAAACCCAAAAACATTTTTGTAACAAAAAAATATCGATCCATTATGTTTGGACAATTGTAAAAAATTCTTATTATTCTTAGCTTTATTTAAATAATTAGATGGCAATATTTTGACAATGAAAACAGACTATGTCATGTGCTGAGTAATGTAACAATATGGCCTTCCGACTGTACCAATAAAGATAAAAATGTCCCAGTGTAAAGTTATTTTATTTAACTTTTCTATTTTTTATGTTTTCTATATTTTTAAATTATTTTAAATTATTACACATGTATTCCTAAATAATTTTTTATTTTTGCTAAAACTATTAATTTACCACTATTACATTTTTCGCTAATTGCAAAAAAGCTTAAGACTTATATATGCTTATTGAAGCTCTTAAAATTATTGATTAATTATTGATTTAAGTATGAATGCTCGTGGTACCTAATAAATAAAATAAATTTTTGTTTAAATTTTATTTAGGAATCTCTGCTAAAACTGATGATTTTTTTTTTTTAAAGTTATACTTTTCGTTAAAAAATTTAATGTTTAGCAGACAATTTACTTACTGTTTACAAATCTTATTCTGGTGTTGGAAAGTGAACTGGAATCTTCTTGGAATGAAAATTTGAAAACATTTTTGAAGATCTTTTTTTATTAATATATTTTTTTAAATTAAAAATTCATCTGTTTAAGTACAAATTTAATTCTTTTTGGATAAAGATGCAACCACTTGGTAGAGAATTCAACAATGTTGTTTAAAAAAGTCATTCCTTTTGGTTAACAATTCGTTTTTTAGGATTGAAAATTCAATTTTTTTCTAAAAACTTATATAGTGTATAAAAATTCATATTCTAATAGTGAAAAGTTAACTGAAATCTCTTTTAGAAAATTTCAACTATGTTTTTGAAAATTTATATTTTTGATTTATAAAATTATCTGTCTCAGTAGAAGGTTCATTAATTTTTTTATGATAATGCAATTTTTTGGTTAAAAATTATTCTTCTCTGCTTGAGTGTTCAACTTTTTTTATAAATTAATTTTATAACTAAAAATGTAGCTTTTCCATTTTTAAGGTTAATCTTTTTTATTTGAAAATTTTTCTGTTTTGGTAAAAAACTCATGAAATTTCATTTCTTTGGGGTAAAACTGCAGCAGTTTCATGTACAACTAATTTTTTGGTTCTAAAATTTAGGTAAAGTTTGATTTCTTTCTTGAGTGAAAAAACTTTATTTCTTGAAAATTTGTCTTCTCGGTTTAAAAAAGATTTTTTTTTACATTTTTTTTAATAATAAATCAATCAATTTGAAAATTTGTATCTGAAATACTACCAACGGTTTGCTATAAGTTTTCTTTTTTCAAGTTATGTCACCTAGTTATAAATATATTATAAAATTGTTATAAACAAACTCAACTTTGATATAAAATATTTGTTTAAAATTTCTATATTAACGTACAATAATCAATTTAATGTATAGAATTCCTGAAAATAAAACACAGAATTCAACGACCCACTTTTTATTTCTTTCGTCTTTTTTATTTTTATTGTTGTCAAAACACAATAAAATAAAATTATACAAATATTCACCAACGTTTCTTCACTCATGCGGCACCGTTATCAAGACAAGAAAAATTTGAGCAAGTAGGTACAGCAACGAAACCACGATGCTCTATCCTGAGAATATTTTTATTGATTTATTAATTAAAATTAAATTAAAAAATTAAATAAATTTATCAATTTAAGTAATAACTGCGAATAAAATCAGGTTTGAGGTACTAGGTCGAGAGCATCGTGGTTTCGTTGCTGTTCCTAAGTGCTCAAAATTTTCTTTTCTTTATAAGAGTGCTCTATAAGTACCGAATCGTTGGGGAATATTTATATTATGTTCTGTTATTGTGACTTGATAATAACAAAAATAAAAAAAGAAGAAATTAAACACAATAAGGAATGGGATTTGGTTGAATGTTTTCTTATTTTTTGCCTTTTTTATTTTATTATTATTATTTTTTCTTTTAATTGCAATAAAAGCATTTTAAGGTATTTCACCAAATTTGGTCGTTAGATTCTTGGTTTATTTTCAGGAATTCTATGCATTTAGATAAAAACTAATAGAGGTTTCAAAAAAATAAAAAAGATATTCGTAATCAGAAAACTTTTTATGACCTTTTGAACAAAATTGTATTAAAAAATAAAATATTTGGTTAAAAATTAGTTTTTTTTTGTAAAATTCAAAATTAATTTAAATAAAATATTTATTCAATGTTTTGTCCACATTTTTTTTGTATAGAAATTGAAACTTTCTAGTGGAAATTTCTTTGTTTGATTTAACAATTTCGTTTTTGGTTGGAAATACCATTGAAAATTAAAATATTTATTTGAAAACTCATATATTTGCCTAAATATTTTTTTAATAAATATTAATTTCTATTACCACAAATTTAAAAAAAATATTTGCTGGATTTTTCTTTCGATCGACATTCAATATTTTTGGTATAAAATTCCATTTTTAGTTAAACATTTATTTGTTTTGTTGAAACTTTATTTTATTTGCTTAAAAACTTATTTCTTTAACCAAAAAGTAAAATTTTCTATTTCTTTTAAAAATTTCTCTTTCTTAGTCGAAAATTATTTTCTTTCGTTGGAAATTCTACTATTAGGTTAAAAATTATTATTGCCATTTTTCGACGAAATTTGTTGTTAATGACAATTAGTGTTTAGATAAAAATAGCAGGTTAAAACATTAACAAATTTGGTTAAAAATTTCTTTTTTTTTGTTCAAAATTAATTTTTTTACAAACAATGTTACTAGATTCTGTGGTGAAAGTATGCAAATATATAAATTTTGTTAAAATATTATTTGTTACTAACGTTGTAAATACGGTATACCCTACGAGAAAAAGCTATGGAAAGCAAATATTTTTTTTGATCAGAGATTCTAAAAATGATTTTATAATTTTTTTGTGTTCAAACATAATGAAATTAAAAAAAAGTTTAAACAAAAACTGATCAAGGTATCGAAAAAATAAACAAGACATTCGTAATGAGAAAACTTTTTCAGGCCTTTTGAACAAAAGCAATTAAAAATTAACATATTTTGCTGAAAATTAGTTTTTTGGATTGAAAATTAATTTAACTGAAATATTTATTAAATTCTTTGTCCAAATTTGTTTGTATAGTCATTTAACCTTTTTGGTGGAAAATTGTTTTGTTTGTTTAAAAATTGAAGGATTTCATTTAAAATTTATTTGGTTTGCTGAAAAACTTATTTATCTAAATAAAAATTAAAATATTCTATTTTTTGTTGAAATTTTATCCATTTGAGTTGAAAATTAGTATTTTATTAGTTTGAAAATTCAATTATTTTGTTGAAAATTGGTCTTTTCTAGGAAGGAAATAATCCCTTTTGGTTTTAAATAACATAAAAATATAAAATATTTGATTTAAAATTCGTGTATTTGGAAAAAAATTATCATTTTTTTGTTGGTGAGAATTACACTTTTTGGTGAAAAATTCCACTGTAGAATTATAAAAAATTAAATTCCATTGTAGAATTATAAAATATCCGCATTTGAAAATTCCCAAATTGTAAAATTTCCTACTTTAAGCAATTACAATTTTTGTATAAATATGTTTTATTGATTACAAATACAAAAATGAAATTTTTTAAACATTATTTTTAATATTTAAAATTTCTAAAATTATTTTTTGAATTTAAAATAACAATAATTTTTAATAAAATATTTCTGGATATGCCATTTTTTTAATTTACATAGTATTTAAAAAAATACAAAAAGCGTTCGTAAAAATCGAATTTTAAATTTACATATATTTTTTAGAAAATCGATGTAAGTAACGTTGAAAACAGATGATGATATTTATAGGGTTCGAGGGTCAAATTTGATCAAAGTTAGCCTAACAGCTATTTTTTTTTTTAAATTTGTTGCTATATTTTTTTCAGACATTCAATCTTTTTGGTAGAAAATTTATCTATTTTGTTGAAACTATATTTGATTTTCCTTAAAGCTTATTTTTCTAACCGAAAAGCCATTACTGCGCCATTGCTGGCGCAGTAATGGCTATCAAGAATATTTAGTAATACGCCAGTACTGGGAAGACAGTATTAGAAAATATTATTGTGTGAAATTTTTGTAAATTTATATAATAATATTAAATATTTAATAATTTGTAATAAAAATAATATTGATTGTTTCTTATTATTCATTTCCTTATGTATTTCCATCTCGAAATGAATTTAAATTTTCGCGCGCTTTGTACATGATCGCTAGAAGTTGGTACGATCTAAATGGCTACCAACATCAACTCAACGTGGTTTTACTCGGCGCTTCGTCGTGAAGGTTTTTTTTTCTCCCGAAAAAAGTGCAGTTTTCAAGCATTAAATTCCAGGTACAGATTTGGCTATATGAAAAAGGGTTGCGATTTTTCAGCAGCAGTAATTTAAGGTAAGTTCAGGTTTCTATAAAAAAAGTGATAAGTACTTATTTTAATGGAATATTGTAGGTTAGATTTATTTTATCATGTGCTTAGTACTGCGTAATCAATCGTAATTGTTAAATTTATATTCTATTGCAATTACGACATTACCTTCCAACATAAATTTTAACGCAGAAATATAATTGCAACAATTTATATATTTATTTTGCTTTTTAAGGTTACTTTAGAATTACTATATTCGTTACGCTGTATCGTAATGCCTCCATTCCGCAGGTCCGTCAGGTTATGTTTTTCTTAAACTTTTTTTTTTATTTCATGAATTTTTTAAACGATTTTTAATCATAGATATTTAAAAGATCTTTTATGCAGTAATTTTTCATAAAAACGTGAAACGCGATAACACATTTTAAGATTTTTTTTCTGCTTTGGAGGTTTTTTTTTGCAACAATTTTTATTCCTTAATATATGAATAAAATGTGTTACTGTTACTTGATTCATTTTCATCGTCGATCATAATGGATCTCCTTAGCCAAATTTTCTCAATACTTCAAAGACTTCGAGTTGCATCATTTTATTATTTTTTTTATTAAAACCATTTTTCTTGTGAATTTTTTTCCAGGATTTTTTTTGTAAATTAAAAAAATCACAGTTAATACAATTTTAATCATTTCAATTCTGAATTTTCACGCGATTTTTTTCAATTTACGATTTATTATATAACACAAAATACTATCTAAACTTTCTTTTGTCGTTCTTTCAGAAATAATAATTTCAGTGGGTTATTATAGGCTAAAAAAGTATCGAGAATTGAAAAAATTCCGAAGCATCAATTTCCGATAGAATGCTCGATGATAAGTCACCTTTACAAAATGCGAACTGTCTTGAGACATCAGACCCACCAAACAGTCCTTCGATAAGATTATCTAGTCACTCTCCGAGCTTTTCTTCGCCACGTAAAACTTGTGATGAGGAAAATGAATTTTTTATGTATCAGAAGATAAAAATGCATCTCATTCCTCATTTTCTTCCACTTATAGAACGCCGGAATGCAGCATTTCGGAAAATTGGGACTCTGATTCCATTTGCTCTTTGGAACAATCAGAGGAAACTAGAAGGGAAGAAGAAAATATTGCTACTGATCAGATCCCTAATCAATCTAATTTTCGCGATAATTTACAAAAATGGGCGGTCGATTTTCGACAGAACTTGTCAGTAGAAGCGATCGACTCTTTACTTCATTTATTACGGTCGGAGAAAATTCCCAATATTCCTAAGTCAGCAAAGGGATTATTGAAAACCAAGTCTAATAAAAATATTAAAGAAATGGCCGGCTCAAGAAATACAGTTGGATCCTACGTTTATTTTGGCATAGAAGATCAATTGAAAGAGATTGTGACTGAGGAATATGATTGTGATACAATATCATTATTGTTTAATGTTGACGGAATCCCTTTGTATCAAAATTCGAGCAAACAATTTTGGCCAATTCTAGGTCTCGTGATTCACAAAGATTACCAATCGCAACCCTTTGTCATCAATAATTTGGTTTCGAACGGGGTGCACATAAATCAAAAACTGTTTATGATTAGAATCGTTGGATGGACCCGTTGACCCGCAAGGTCATTTCTGAAAAAATGTAAAGGTCATGGAGGATTTTACGCTTGCGAACGATGCGAAACAAATGGGTTAACTAAAAATAAAAAAAGAATTTTTCCAAAAATGGATGCGACTTCGCGCACTCGAGATTCCTTTTTAACGCAACGGCAAAAAAACATCACGTGGGCGAAAAATCCCCACTTTTAAAAATAATAGACTTTGATCCAGTGTATCAATTTTTGTTGGATTCGATGCATTTGTTATATTTGGGAATTATAAAATGGATTTTACAACAGTTACTTGGGAAGTCAAAAAAAGTTAATCGAATATGTAAACTTTCATCTCGCTTAGTAGAAAAATTCAAGTCCATAATGAATTGTCTCACAACTTTGATTCCGAAAGAATTCCAAAGAAAAGATTTCAATTTAGATGAAATTAATCATTGGAAAGCTGCACAATATCGTTTTTTTTTGCATTACTGCGGGATATTCTCATTAAAAAAAATTGTTGGAAAATCAATGTATAAACATTTTTCGCTCTTAGTTGTCGCTGCAAGGATTCTTTGTGATCCGGAAATATGTTTGGATCTGGTAGATTTTGCACAGGGTTTGTTAAGAAAATTCTTTCAACTTCTACCAGCATTCTATGGACCTTCATCGGAATTCATAAACAGTCATAATCTCATTCATTTGGCTGATGATGTAAGAAATACAACCAATCACCTAACTGCCATTTCTGCTTTTCCTTTTGAAAGTTTTTTAGGAAATATAAAGCGACAAATTAGTGTAGGGAAAAATCCATTAGCTCAGTTAGTCCGTGGAATATCAGAGCAAAAAGCGTGTCAAAACAAAAATAAAAAGAATTTTATCAGAAAAATTAAAAAACTAATCATTAGCCCTGAAAACGCAGACAATTCTGAAGATTTGAAAAGCATTGAATACTACGGGGTATTTCTTGATACGTCTGAAGCTAATAGCACCATAAAATTGAGCTCAGGGAAAATTGTCAAAATCATTAGAATTGCAAAACAAAGAAACGAAATTTTACTCCACGGATTTACGTACAAGATAGTAGAGGATTTTTTTTAATATCCATGTGATTCGACAAAAGTTGGTATTATGAAGCTAAAAAACTTATCGAACACAGAAAAAATTGTCCCACTTCATGAATTTAAAAGAAAATGCGTTCTTTTCAAAAACAAGAATCACGTGTACGCAGCTACCCTTCTTCATTAAACTTATGGATGTCTTTGAACCATAAAACTTGTAAAAAGTAATAAATTGTGCAACAGGGAATATTTTTCAACAAATCAACAAGTATATTGTTCGTATGCCAGGAAATGTTTCAATGGCAAATTTTAAGTCTCTACTACATTGTTAGTAAGGAATATTTTGAATCCATTTTTTTCAATAATGTTTTCAAAGGCAACTTTTAAAAAAATAAGAAAGTCAACAAATATTATAGAATATAATAATAACAATAATCTTGAGTGTCGAAAATAAAATGAAAAAAACGCAAAAAGTGGATTTATCTGATTTTCTCGAAAATTATTGATTTGTCTTGTCGAAGGACGATTTTTTAATAAATATGGATAATTTGTAACATATTTTCAGTTGTAGTGTACAATAACTTGAAATATGTAATTCGATGTTGACTTATTAATTAACATAATTAACTTATTAAATGTTGCTGTTAAGCCACTAAAAATGCTTCCGCCATTGTATTAAACAAATTTACGAATTTATTTTTTTCTATTGCGTTGTAGATTTAATATCAAATTCTGTCCATTTCGGAACAAGATAGTTTTAGACGACGATACTACCCATATTATTGTACAATTTGATGAAACGTCCGAAGAAGGTAAACTTTGCGTCGACCTCGTGCCCAGTGCATGGTTATCAGTCGGTGAAAAAGGAGAATGTTTCGTCAAATATCCGAACAAAAACGAGTACCACCGAATGAAGGAGCTAGTTTCTTCTTCTGCTGCTCCTAAAGCATCCTGGAAAAGCTTTGCAGTGACCGTCGTAAAACCCTCTTGAAATCTTAAGCTTTTTTATATTACTCGAATATACATATTTTTCCATATTACTAATTTATTTGACTTTCGCAGAAATAGTACCTGATTTAAAGGTTACACTATCGATTTTGCGATTATAGGAAACTATGATCAGGAAATGAGACGAATGACCCGGTCATTTGAAAATGCAATCGTCTTGAGCAGCAACGTAGAGGATCGCGATAGTTCCGACGAAAAAGAAGAGCCAAAAATTATCGATGTC
>JAWWLR010201367.1:0-16401 GCA_035041075.1 Acraspis erinacei | reverse complement strand
GTACCCTTCACTATTGCAAAGATCTCGCCATTGGAAGTCGATAGTACACTTTGTTCTTCGGTTGGCATTGGCCCTTGATAATTAGACTTTCCTCTTAAATAAATAGGTTTATCATGAGGAAAAGTGTATCTTCGAATCTCGAATCGCCGACTCGTATTTGCGTTGGGAATTAGCCGAATAGATCTAAGATCTTCAAGTGTATATCCAAGTACGCGTAAAGAAGAATGCCGAATGCGAGGAGACCGAGTTATAACACGAAGAAGAGGCTCACTAGGAGAAGGTGACCTCGAAATGCAATGAAGAGGACGTTTGCCAGTAGGAGAAGACGTGATTAGCGAACCCGCATAATGAGATCTGGTAGGTGGCAGATATCTTTCAGGAGATTGATGTATATCAGAAGAAGAAGAAGAAAAAGTAGGTCCGGAACCAGCCATACAAGGAAGTGCACTGTCAGGTAAACAGTCGTACTCCGAACTCAAGCCTACAACAAAAACAGAGTATTGATTTTTGATTAAAGCAAACAATCGTACTTTAGTACGCCCTGAACCACTAGAGCAGGACCTAAGATATTACTAGTTAGATATTAGAAGTTTGTGCAGAATCTTAAAAATTCCCATAAGTGAAAAATTGAGCTTTTCTTAGTTATTTAATTATTCCTTTCTACGAATAATTGAATGTTTCAAAAAATGGTAAGAAAAGCTTTAGCTATTTAATAGCCATATCGAATCGTAAAAGGAACATCCTGGAAGAAGTATCTAGTTCCTACAAAAATCCTTATCATCAGTGGGAGGAGGCCCACAACAGGAAAAAATATATTTTTTGGTTTCTGTCACTAGTTCGAAAATGTTTTTAATTGCCTGAACATGGTGGCTACAAGATTGAATTTTATAATTTCCCTGACTTTTTTCTAACATTTAGATGAATTTCCCTGACAGCAAAGTATTACAAAAGCGAATAAGGATTCAATCATGTGTTAACCAAAATACTGAAATAAGGCAGAAAAATTAACTTTACATTGAAGAACTGATTAATTACGTAAAGGACATGTATCTAAACTATAATAACTACAAATAAAAATCTATGAATCGAATTGTATTTTTAAAGAATGTACATGGGAAAAATATTGATATTGACATTAGGAAGTGTTTTAAAATAATATTATAAAGTATCAATTGCTATTCTTCCTTACACTTACTTAATTTCCCTAACGTCTCTCTGACTTCTCTGACCCCTTTCATTAAAGTCAATAAGATTTTACGAAACCTCTCTATATCCTGATCATCTTAATTAATTTTAGAATGTCCGATTACGAGTTTAATATTAGTCTTTAATTAATGTTGGAAGACATACAATGTTTTCTACTTATTTTAATGGAATTTAACAATTTTTTAAGATTTCGAGGATTTATAAGGGATTTAAAGGGATTTTAAAGAATTTCTAGAGATCTCTTAGTACTAAAAGTCATTTATTTTCCAGGATTTCTCGGGATTTTCAGATTTCTTCTGCTTATCGTTTTTTGTTGTTTTTCTCCTTTTTAAATTAATTCCTTAAACACTTTTAGATAACTGCGTATAATTCTGATAATCCGGTAATCATAAAAATAAGACACGCTAGTCTTATACCATTTGAATAAAAATTACATATTGTATGATAAGTGAAAGTTAAACATAATGTTATCTACGTGGAGATCAGCGTTCTAACCCTGTCATCTGCAGTATTCTACTGCTGATTTTCTATTTTTTACCTGGGCTAGCATTTTTCTGCATTATTTTTAAAGCTGCGGAAAGATTCGTATGTCAAAATGTTTCACCTCGCATACCGGATGTAGATGAAGGGTCAGCGGTCTAAAACGCATAGGTCCACGGTATAAACCAGTTAACTGCTTATCGCGTCTTATGGAAAATCTGTGGTTTTTCTCACAAAGGATCAGTTTACTATTGGAATAGGCCAGTGAGACACATGTCTTAAAAACAACATAAATCAGCGGTAGAACAGAATAGAAGAATTGAAAATTCCACAACAATAAACGATTTTCCTTTACCGTGTAAAATCTTTAAAATGTCAGCAGGTTTAGACTGCGCATTCTTCAGCTGCACTTGCAAAAATTTACAATAGTTTCTTTCAAAAGATTGCCCTGTGTTCGTTAATAGAGACACATCGCTGACCTGTATCCCTGCAGGACCATTTCGCTCACCCCACCACCTACGCCAATTTAACTTTCTTCAGACCAAACCTTTAGTGCAGAATTTTTTCACATTTGTTCAACCAAAATTAGATTTTGTGCATCACTGAAAGACCTCATTTCTCCAAAAAAACACTGGCGCGGCCAGAGAAACGTTTGGCTGGCCCCGTCAGTGCTTTTTTTTAGAAATCAGGTACTGGCGGTGATGCACAAATTCTCAGTTTGATTGCAAAAATTTGAAGAAATGCTGCACTCAATATTTGACTTAAAAAAAGTTAAATTTGCGTGGGTGGTGGGGTCAGCGAACTGGTCCTCATCACTAAATACACTTAACTGCACATATACACACTATATAAATCAAAACGTGATTTTAGAAAATCCACAAAAAAAACTAAAAGTAATTTTGTTATTTCGTCTGCTGGATATTATCTGCATATGAAAAATGTTTCAGGAAATAAAAAAATCTATTTTGAAAAAAAGTCAGTTAACAGGCTTAGACCCCTGACCCTTCAGTTATATTCTTTTTGTATTCCATGGTAATATCGAATTTGCATGTCCACTAGGGATACCTTGATTATTCGTATGTTCGTTACTCATCCCGAAATTGGCCAAAAAGTCCCTTGTTCTAGGCGACGTCCCTGATGATATTTCTGTGAAAAAAAATTTGAAAATTGTTTATTTGAAACGTGCATTACAAATCTTGAAAGCTTAATTTGATTATTTAATTTTATCTCGCATTTCAGTTACAACGTATTTATGATTTGAGGCAGTGAATCAAGACCAAGTGAACAGAAACGTTAACATGTTTCTTGGATTTAAATCGTACTTAAATATCAACAGAAATTATTAAATAAAGGTTTGCCAACAAATTCTAAAGGATAAAATAATTTTTTTAGATAAATAAATATTAAACCTATACTCATAAAAAGCTTACTTACGTTTAGTTACATTGTATTTTGATTTGGGGCAAAATTTGTCAAGTGGTACCGCCTAAAATTTTGTTGACATTGATTTTTCATTAAAAAAAATATTTTTGGGGGTTTCTTCAAATTTTGCATTTTTTATATACTTTTTATTAAATAGGCTAAAGAAAATGTTGATTTTTTTCTTCAAAGGAATCCCAAAACGAATATCAGATGGAAAGCATTACACTGCAGGCCCGCTACAGAAGCCGTTTCGCGGGTACCCTTTTATCTCCTTTGTCTAATCTCGGTGCTCGCCAACCATAAACAATCAGGGCCATCTGATTAATTTTTATTAAAGTTCGTCTTCAAAAATATTTCTTGTTGTATTTTTGCCATTTGGTTTTATAATAATAGTTTTTTTGATTAATAATATCGATTTTTTGCAGACTTTGGCCGTTTGTTTATATAACAATAAGAATCACCTTGATAATCAAAGTGTTGGCCATCGTTTTCCATAACTTTTCCCCTTCTTTCTGGCAATGCATGGATTCCTTACCAAGAAAACTGTTCATTTTTTGAGGCCAACAATCGGTAGTCCGATGGGGCCAAGTCCGGTGAATACGGAGGGTGGGGTAGGATGTCCCATTCGCGGGTTTTTGCGCGTATTCTTCTCGTTTTTCCTTCAATTCTTTGTTTTATTTAATTAATTGTTGTCGGTGCCGTGTCGATCCTTAAAAACTCCATAGACGCCATGCGTCTATACCAAAAAACGTATTAGTAACGCCATCTCTTAGTAAAATCGACATTATTAACCGAAAAACCTATTATCATAAGAAACGTGAAAATGTTTGTGCTAAACAATTAAACTTCACAAAAGCACTGATCTTTAAGTTTGCAGCAGCCCGTCATTGACGTTAGTTCACTACTACGGTCAAGTGAAGCATGCAGTGCAGATGCCGCTGGGAGTCTTTCCAGCCTATGCTGGATATAAAAATGCTGAATATAAAAAATGAAATAAGCACTTTATTTCAATAAAAATTATGGAACCTTTCCTTTTAAACTGTCATAATATCGTAGCTAAAAATATTGTATAAATGTTAAAAATGAAATAAGAACTATGTATTAAATAAAAAATCATCAAACATTTTCTCTATGATATCTTAATTTTAAAAAATTATATAAATTATGAAAAATAACATAAGAACTATGTATTTTAATAAAAACGTCGAACATAAAACAATATAAACAATTATGCGAGAACTATGTAATTTAATAAAAAATATGGATTATTTTATCTTAAACTGGAAAGATATCTTTATTTTTTTTAATTCTTCCCAAAATAAAACACTTAAATATCCATATCCTGAACATAGCTGTGACGGTCTTGGGTACATCATAATTAACCATTTATTGTTTAGAAAAAACAGTTTGCTAAAGAAAGCCAAATTAAAGCTAAAAGGCGAAATGTTACTTTTTTTAAAATTAGCCGAGTTGCTCTGGTTCAAACAGCTTAAAGTTTTAGCTCTTTCTGGTCACACTTCATAAGAATGACGTAATGATCACCCTGGGTCAATTGGACCCCGAAGATCTTTGAAGTAGTACTGAGTGAAAATAAATCATCTTTTTGACAGGAGAAAAATTGAGAGGCATTATTTGAACATCCAGAAATGTACTTTGATCGTTACTTCCATGAAATTTTACATTCTAAGCGTTGAAAAAAATTACGCAAAAAAAATTTTTTTAAAAACGTACTTTTTCACATAAATATGTATAACTTCGTGAATTTTTAATTTTTTAAATAAAAATTTAGGGTGTAACTCACGAGATTATAGTCCTTCAAGAAAATCCATAGCTTCGTGCGAAGTTTTTCAAAAAGTATATTTATTATGAAGATTGAAGGTGAAAATTTGGGGCTTGAAATTACGAAATCAGTGCAATAGAAATAGATGTATTTATTCACCAGGAAGAATTTTATAAAATATTTCTTCAATAGAAATCGGTGAAAAGTTTATGGAAAAATGTATTTTGAATCCCGGAAGTGTGAAACTATTCCATGGATCCACATTCAATGCACACATATTCTCTGTCAAATTGGGGTCAATTGGGGTCAAATTGACCCACGGTGACCATTAAGGATTAAGAAGTGTAAATACATTTATTATAGTTTAAAAATTGTATTTAAATTAATAATTTGTTATTGCTTTAGGGTTAATGTCATTAATAAATTACTTATTTGTACCAACCTATGAAATTTTTTTAATTTAAATTTTCGTACCCATTACATACATTTCTTACACCAATATAAAAGTATAATATCTGTCATTTCATTTTCATGTCTAATTAAATTTTATATTTTCTAACTGTAATTTTGTTTATTTAAATATAATTTCACAATATTATTATTAAAAATTATGTTATCACACTATTTTTTGTAACTATATTTAATAAAAAATATATTGTTTGTCTCCATGCTTTTTTGAAGTTATTTTTTTTTCAAAAAAACATTGTATAATTTTTATAGGCATATTTGGAATTCAATAATAAAATTTAGTATAATTATTTGTTTAATTTTGTTCTTTCAGTTGAAAAATAATTTAAAATAATTAAAATTACTCTCATATGTAATAAGATATGAAATTTCGATTATGTGATAAATAATTTTGCCGATGATTTCCATGTAAAAAATGGCTAGCAAGACTCCCAGCGCCATCTGCACTCCTTGTTTCACTTGACGGTACTAGTAAACTAACGCTCAAATACAGTCATTGTAGGGGGCAGGTATGAAGTAATAAAACACAAACTAAAAGTTAAAGCATCAAATTGGAACTCTTGAATTTTAAACTTTTTAAATTGTTGTTTTAAAATTTTGTAATTAAAAAACTTTGTACTCGAATGTTCAATAATTTAACGTATAAAATGGAAAGTAGTAAAACTTTCTGATTAAACAAGTTTGGTTGAAATGCAGATAAAATCTAAATTTATAATTTTAAAAATTTATCAATTATAGAGTTATAAAATTTAGACTCGATTTAAAAAATATAAATCCCTTTATTATTTTAATACTCTGAATTAAAGAGTCAATCAATGAACTTTAAAATTTTCATGCTTCCTAGAATTGTAGCAGCGCGGTGGGGATGAGTGGTAGGAGATGCGGGAGGATGTGCGCTGCCAACTCAAGCGTCACAAAATAGAGAGAAACAAGAAAGAGAAAAAACAGGAGCGAGACAAAATAGTTCAGAGACACTGGATTTAATGTCACGCTCAGTCCGAAAATTCAATGGTGATTGTGAATTCTCTTTAGTTAAAGCTCCTTCGGCATCAGTATTGAAAAAAAGTATTTTTACTGTCTTATTTTTATCATTACAAAAATGGGAGTTCCATTAAAATTAAAATTATTATTAAAAATTTTACTGCAATTTGTGTCGTTGTGCAATGAATCTAATTTCTTTATATTAAATATAGATGTAATTTAGCCGACAAATTTTGGTAAATAAAATAAAACAACTTTTGTCATTTAATTTTGTTTGTCTTTTGTGTCCTTCTTCCAAATTAAAAAAAATTATCTTATTTTTTAATTTAATTATTACTGTTTTTAAATCCTTTTTTTTATAAAAAAATTATATATCTTTTTGGGGTGGACAACTTTAGTCTGTTAATTTTACTTCGTACCTTGGGTTTTGTCTTTTTATTCTTTTTATAGCTTCTACCGTTTGTCCAATATTTTAATTTTTTATTTTTAATGTTGTTTTTTACGACTAAATGATGATGCTCTAAATTCGAGTTTTGAACTTTTAGACAAAATTCAGAAATTTGTCATGATAATCTTATCGTGCATTAAAAAAAGATTTTCTTCTCTTAACTTTTTACATATCATGCATTGTTTAGCGTAAAATGTTCATTTTGATTTATTTTTTTTGAATTTTGAAAATGCTATAACTGATAATTTTAATTTTATCGAAAAAAGTTTCAAAGTCTCAAATATTTTGAAAATGTTCTCACTTTTTGAATTTTCATCCAAAGTAGGTTGTTTACGAACTTGCTCTTTCTTTTGAGGCCCTAAAAAAGTGGTCCAAAGCAGAATTCAATCTGACCAATCTTTCGAGAGTTATCGTGCCTACAGTAAGCAGACTACAGACAGACAGGCAGACAGCTTCGTAAAAATCATTTTTTCTGACTCATAAAGTCTCAAAACGTGGAGCTTTGATGAAAACCGACAAAGTAAAATTTTACATAAAGCCAATACCTTCTTATTAAGATGAGAATGTAAAAAACAAATTATAAAACAAATTAAGTTAAGTGAGTCCTAAAAATCAGTAGAAGCATTATACTGCTATAGCAAAAAGGTGATACCATTATTGATAATTATTTTTTATCATTGATTTTACTTAGCATTTAAATTTATTAAAGTATAACACTCAAGAACTCAAAGAAAATTACAAAAGAACGATATCAATTTAGTCCTCACTTACGAACAAAATTAATAATAACGTCGAGGGTCAGGAACAAAATATGAAGGGTCCACATTTTTTCAAAATTCTAGAGAAACTGATGAATGAACAATTATAAGAACGGCGTAACTAATGAATATTCTGATGGCTCGTTTATATATAATGTTCTGAGATATTTCTGTTTTCCCCGCCTTGAGCACAAATCGGGTTTATGGATAACCTTAGGGCTTGTTATCATTAAAAATTTTAATCAGTATCACATAATTAGTTCAGTCTCAGTTTGACTCTCGCACCTGTATAATTATTTTATCATGAGAAGCAAAGCGACCTTGATAACGTATAAAGAGTTAGTATGAAATCACTCTTTGACAAACATTTGTCAGGAAAGTGTTTTACGTAATTGAAATTCGTGTTTTTTTTTAAATAAAAGAATATTTTATTTACTGGAATTATTCAAGGTTTCCCATCAAGATACTGAAGTTCTGGTTTTCTCTGGAAAACGAGAGCTTTAATGAGTACAAGTTTTGTTTAAATTCGCAATAGTATCGGCTAAAACTAATAATCTCCGAGCGTCCAGATATTACATGACACTTTAAAGGGGGTGATTTTGCCCGATCGTCAGCGGTTCGCAAGCTTAAGCGCGCAAAAATGATGACTAACAAAATATTTGAATTTTTAAAAATATAATCAGGCGTTTAGTATGCTCTCTTCGCCAAAGAAGCTGCAGATCTCGGGAAAGTGACTACAGCAATTCCGAAAAGAAATACGAATCAATTAAATCGAACGCCATGCTTTTATCCGGTCCTTTTTGTATATAGAGCACTTTCCCTCGATTTTTTTACAGTGAACTTTTCTCCTTCGGTACTGCTGCCTGGTGTTTTCATTCTGTACATTTACGTCGCTTCCATTTTTACTCAATACCGTATGCATATTCCTTCCCTTTCATTGTCCTTTCCCAGTTGAAGGTAGTTTATCTCTGAATCGTCGTCTGCAGAACAGGTCCCAAGGTGATTTCCCTGCGGTAGAAAAGGTGTACTATTGTACATCATTAGGTATTTTAGGAAATCTTCCTTCCAGTTAGACTTTTGAATTAGGCTGACCTTGAATCTGTTTAAGATTTCTCGATTTTGTATTTGCACTTCCCCATTTTGCTGCAAACAGTATGGGATTAAATGGTAAAGGATTATGCCATATTCATGGGAGATGTTGGTAGTATGCTCCTTTTTATTGGATTTGAAGGATTAAGAGCTGAGACTGGGGTGCAAAACTTTTGTCCGCAGTCTAGACTTCATTTATTTTCTAACAGTTTATAGTTGCTGATAGCTTGATACTATTTATTGCTCTATAATCCTTCTTCATCAGCTTCAATTCTTCATCCACTTCACAAGCCTCTTTGATTTTTCTTACAGGCAGCGCCGTTAGGCTAGATTTTTCGATTATTAAGTTAATTCAATTCTCGTCATCAAGAGGATGAGGATCCAAGTTTGTACACAATCGAGAAAGAAGGGCGGCATTGTTGCTTTTTCTAGGGCGATATACCACTTTATATTTATAGGACTAAAGTCGAAGTACCCATCGTTCTATTCTCGCACATGGTTTAGAATTTGTTCCAAGAGTCACCTCAATGGGCTTATGATCACTCACTAGTTGAAATGAATTCTTGCCTTGCAAGTGCATGTCAAAATGTTAAACTGTCCAAAACTAAAGCGAGAGACTCCTTTTCAGTCTGGCAGTGGAGTCTTTCGCATTAGGTAACTATTTGTTTCTGTAATTGATGCTACACTGTCCTTTTAAATCGTGTTGTATAAGCATGCAACTATTGATCTTTCCAATATTTAGCGATGTGAGCAGGCTCTGGCCAATCGTATAGGCGACCTTGAAATATTATAAGTTTGATCCCGCCCCGAGTGTACGCTAGATGGCGCAGCGTTTCTTCCCTTCCCCACACCCCGCGAACCCGTAACCATAGCAACGCGCAAATTGCCATGCTTGCTGTTGCCGGTAATCACTCATATGAACGCTTCCACAGGCTTGGAGGTTTAAATAAAAATGCAAATCAAATGCTATTACGATCTTCTATTTCTTCGTGACCCACACTTTCATGGAGAAAGCAATGAAAACACAAACAGAAATACATAAATAATTATTCGATTAATTATTTATGACTTTCTGTTTGTTTTTCATTGCTTTCTTCATCTCATTTACTTTTTAAGTTAATTATCTGAAACTATCTGGAAGGAATGTGACGTCATAGATTATCTTATTTTAGGGATCGGAGTATACGCTAGATGGCGTCTATGATCCTTCATTTATAGAGCGTTGAGTGTCCACAGCCTGGATGTAAGCTGTTTTTCCCTATTTAAGGCGTAGCAGTTTTCTCATTGCTTCAGTCAATGTTGCTAGATTTGAAATCCATTTGCTCACGAAGTTAGTGAGACCCAAAAAACTTCTTAGCTATTCTATTAATGTGGGTTCTCTAAATGTCACTATGTTATTTCTGTATTTGTCAAGGGATTTGACGCCGTCTCGTGAAAATTCGTATCTGAGGAATTTTACAACCTTAGCTTTGAAGATAAATTTTTCTTCATTTCCTTCAGATTTTTTTGGAAACGTTCAGGAGCGCATGAGACACTAAACATGAGGCCTTCGTATCGGCAGAGTCCGCTATTGGCGATACTGGTGGTGATATGTCGACTTTCTTCACTTAGTTCTATTTGGTAAAAAGCAAGTTTGGTGTCTGGTTTTCAGAAAATTTGGGCTTTGTTGAATTTTTTAATTAGTTGGTTCATTGTGGTAAGAGATAATTTTCACTTATGGTGGCCTAATTTTCAAGTCTGATGTCTATACAGATTCTTATTTAATAGGGGTTCATCAGTCCATGGCACGTTATCGACAAGCTGGTCCCCAACCGAATACGCAACCCCCTCTGGATTCCCTGCAACACACCCACACATATCCGAACCGACAATGCCACAAAAGGAATGTGAGAAAACAGTATGCAACGTTTCTTTAGAGGATGAGGGGGCAGAACAAGTTGATAAGTACCCTTATCTTGCTTGTTTATTTACCACTGATGGAAAGAATTATAAATAGTTGGTCAGACCTATACACAATGGTTAGAAGGTTATCGACAGGAGTCGTTGTCAGAAGGAAAAACATAACATATAAAGCTAAAATGGCAATGTCTAATTCTGCACTTACAACCACTGTGAAGTACGGTACCGAGGCCTGGACCTACCAAGAAAAGAATCAAATCAAATTTAACACAGTTGGCACGAAATTTATGCGGTAAAACGTTAACGAAAAAAATCAATAATGACAGGATTCTCAAAGAATGAGGTTTAGAGGAAACTCTGTTTGACAATAGTGAAAGAAATATGTTAACCTGTTCTAGACGTATTATTAGAATGAAGATAGTAAATAGTGACATATAATAATGTTGTGACGCTCTTTGTCTGGATTGTGTAGAGTTTCCTTAAACTGGAGTTAATTAGCTCAGCACTTGATTGCGATAGAGTACTTCAAGTTAAAATACATCTTCTTCTCAAAAATCGGTCCATGACATAGCCAAATATTTAAAAATCGGTAATTAAAAACATTTTGGTGGAACTTGAAACAAACAGAACGGAAAAAATCCATGCGGATCCGGCATTAAATACGAAAATTAATAAAGCAAGGAATATGGCCACCTCCATTTGATATGTCCATTGCTGGGTTGAACTTTCTTAAATTGAAGGATATATTGCAATTTTTGCAAGCCTTTAAAAATTAAAAGTTAAAGAATCGACAACTGTCATTTGTTGATTCTGAATTCTATTTTGTTTAAGCTCGTTCGGCTTTAATGAACACACTCTCATCAGCTATCTCATGCTTCGCACTTGATTTCGTCGAAAATGTGAACTTTTTTTACTTCTAACATATTTTTATCGTCAGAGTTTATAACAAACTTGTAGGTATTTTTTGGTTAAACAACTTTTTTCTTTTAAGATTGTTCGTCTCTTGTGTCGTTTCTCAAAAAATTTATTTTTATAATTTTGAATGTAATTGTTTACGAAAAAAACGAAAAAGCATGTCCTATAAAAAATTATTCAGGACAAATTTGAATGAATTTTCGCCATTTTTATCAAGAGCAACTTTTTTCTATTTCTCATAGCTTGTGTGGTCTTTCCAAAACTTTAATTTTTTAAATTTTAATGTTGTTTCTTACGACTAAAAACAAAAAAATTGCGTCCAATCGAAATGTGACTCAAGACAAGTTTGTAGATCTATTCAGAGCGCGTAATTTTTGTCGGTTCATTTTTTCATATCGTGCATAGTTTCAATGCAAAACGAAGTTTTTGATCTTTAATTATTTTTTGTAATATCAAAATTGGAATTTTCAACTTTCTACAAAATTAAAAAAGTTTTCATTATACTCTTCTCGGGCTTTAAAAATCTACGTTTTTTCTCTAGGCTTTTTTCATATCATGAAATTCAAAGAAATTGCGGCACTCGTGAAATTGAAGGAATTCACTAAATTTATGGAATTACCGGAAATAAACTATTTCAAGGAATTTAAGGACTTCACGGAATCCAAAGAATTCTTGGAATTCGAAGAATTCACGAAGTTTATGGAATTCAAGGTATTCAAGCAATTCCCAGAAGTCCATGAATTCCATACATTTCATAAAATCCTTAAATTTCTAAATTCCGAGAATTTAACTAATTGTGTGCATTCCATGCATGTATGCAATTACGCGAATTCCATGCATCCCTTAAATTCCTTGCACTCCTAGTATTCTGTAAATTAATTTAATTCCGTGAAGTCTTTAAGTACCTTGAATTCCATTAATTTAGTGAATTCCAAGAATTCCATGTAGTCCATGTATTCGGTGAATTCAGTGAATTACAAAAATTCGGTGAGTTTCCTGAATTACAAAAAATACATGAAATCCGTAAATTCCATGAATTTAATCAATTCCATAAATTTAATAAAATCCGTAAATTCTGTGAATTCCGTAAATATAGTGGATTTCATTAATTTCTTGAATTTTTTACATTCCAAGAACTCAATGAGCGGCGTGAATTCTCGGAATTTATTTAATTCCGTTAATTCCATGAATTCATTAATTCCGTAGATTCAAATTCTACGAATTCCGTGAATACCAAACATTTCTTAAATTCCATGAATTGCGTGAATTCAATAAATTGCATGAATTCCATGTATTTATTTATTTCCGTGAATTCCATGAAATCCTTGAATTCTTAGAACTTAGTGATTTCCATGAATTCTGCAAATTTCTTGAATTCCGTGAATTATATGAATTTTATCAATTCCGTGAATTCCATAAATTACATGAATTTCGAGAATTTTTTACATTCCGTGAATTCCTTGCATCCGTGAATTCGCTGAATTAAGTAAATTTTGTAAATTGCTTGAACGATAAGTCCGAAAATTCTTTGAATCTTGAAAATTTGTTGATTTTCGTGCTTTCCGAGAATTCCATGAACTCCTTGAGTTTCGCGAATTCCATGAAATACATGAGTTTCGCGAATTCCATGAAATACATGAATTCTTTGAATTTCGTACGATCTGTCACTTCCATGAATTCCATCAATTCCTTGAATTTCTTGAATTCTTAGTATTCCGTGAATTCATTGAATTCCGTGAAATCTTTCAATTCCGTGCATTCCCTGAATTCCATGAATGTGCAGAATCCTACTAATTTTTTTAAATCGCATGGATTTCAAGAATTCCTTATGTTCCATGAATTCTTAAAATTCCATGAATTCACTCAATCTTTCAATCCACACTTAATCTACTTAATCACTTAATCTACATTAGCTTACTTCAAAATCACAATCAAAATTTAAAATCGTTATTTCAAGAGAAAAAAACTATCGTATCTACTGAGGTATAATGTTTTCATTAAAAAAAAACGACTTTGAAACATTAATTAAGATAAGTAAGTCCTAAAAATCTGTCAAGTATTATACTATTTACTACAAAACGAAAAATACAAGAAAATGCTGTTAGTCAATTCGTTAATTAACAAAAAAATTAAGAATAACGTCTAGGGCTAAGACCAAAGTATGAAGGGTCCACATTTTTTCAAAATGTAGGAGACAGTGATGCATTTACAATTGTAAGAACAGGGTAACTAATGAATGTTCCGATATTTCGTGTCCATCTCCAAATTTAATGAGCATTGCATAATTTATGAACCCGCAGTTAAACTGTAGCACTTGTATAATTATTCTACCTTGAGAAGCTCAGTGATCTTGATAATTTATAAACAGTAAACGTCAAATTACTCTTTGACAAATATTATTCAGGAAACACTTTCACGCAATTAAAACTCTTTAAAAGTTATGAGTTAGATAGGGCATCTTTAAAAAACTTAATTTATTCAAATAATATTTTTCTTCCGCAACCCTTCGTCGATCCAGGTTGCTGATCAATCTCTCTAGTGATCACGCCAAGTGCCTTATAAAGAGCCTTATAAAGTCTTCGTGTGAGGTTTCCTACGCGCGCCCATAAGTATCTAAGGTCTTTTGTTTCAGGAAAACTATTTTTATAAACAATTTCCCGTCACAATTTTCTGTGCTAGCATACTTCTATAGCTTCCTTCACGTCCATGCAAGCTCTCATCTGTCTATGGATTTTTATGTCTCTTTAAATTAAGGTCTCATTCGCACATTCTAACAACTTTTTTTCTGGTCTGCATCTGGGCACACTGCCATTTACTTTACTTTGATCCACTCTTTTCGTTAGTCACTCACCTTTCATTCTCTCAACATGCTCGAGCCAGGTTACCCGGTTTCTTAAAGGTATGCAAAATTGTGTCTCTGCTGCACCAAATGATTTGAGGATTATCTCGTTACTCTCTTTGTCCATCAGTGTTTTTGCGCACATTATGTGCAGGAATTTCATGTGAATCGTCCTGATCTAACGTAGACCGTCTTATCTAGATTCATGTGCCACTCTAACTCCTCATCGACGTCGGGCTTCCCTGCAGAAGTACTGGGGTTCTATCACTGACAGGGCACTAATGGAAGTTTTTCTATGTACTTTAACCACGGCTTTGGTGGTTCAGAACCCACCGTAAGCTGTAGTTCCCCGCAAAAGAGGCTGGTTACTGCGGCATGCTAGCGAGGCTGCGGAATGGCAAAGTGGGCGAGGATCAATTTGCCACAACAAACGAGGACTCCATTTGCTGCGCGATATGTACGCCTGGCATCTGAGAAGTATATTCTCAGAATTTTGGTAACAACGAACTCGACGAAGTAAAAAAAACACTTGGCAAAAATGGCCGGATACGGATTACTGGCTTCAGAATTAACACGGGTGTTGCACAATAGACTTTATAGCTTGCGTGCCAAGGGGAGCTTCTCATCTTCCCTGCCCGGATTACACCTAAATAGCTAACTAACTTCTTGATTCCTTCAAAAATATTTTTTATTTTTTGCTCTTCCACTGTTCTGATTTTATATTTACTTTCCTTGATGAGTAGTTTAGCTTGCCTCTTCTTGTATCTGTAATCATTTCCATGACTATTTGTCTCCTCATCGCTAAGACCTCTGATGTTCAACGTTCTGTCTCAAGCATTTTGCTTTTCTTGACGGGTTGATGAATTTTAGCATTCGACCATACATCGTCAAATGTTCTTCCTGCATCCACAAAACTACACTTCCATTAATGCCTTCCAAGTTGCCTTGTATATGCGTACGTTTTTATTATTTAAAAGTCTATTTATATTTGCGGTTTCTGTAAACCTTTGATTCTCATTGGTGTTTGTTCAATTTTTTCGTTTATCTATCTGCTCCATCCAGGACCTAAGTTTCTTTTGGAGACTAGAAGGCAATTATCATTATTTCATCCAGAATCCCTCCTGAACGTGGTATCTTTGACTAGCTCTCTGAGTCTTTCATCTGCAACAACAAAATCAATTATAGTCTGGCTATTTCCTCTACACAAGGTGTGATAATTTTATGCATAAACCAAGTATTTGTAATAAATAAGGCCTTTTCCAAGCATAAGCTAACTATTCTGTCTCGGTTATAATTTGCTCTCGGATCCTCAAAGAAACCTAGTAGATTTTCTGTATCCTAATCTTGGGCACCTACCCATCGAATCATGTCTGCCAGCAGAATTATTCTTACACCATGGTCGCAAATACAGTCAAATCTCGTTTATTACAACACTCGTTTATTGCAAACCTCGTTTATTGAAATCCATCGCAACTTCCCTAACTCACACAGATGGTCACATCTACCGTATGGCCAATGACAGAGCAGAAACGGCAACCACCACCGAGACCACCTGCCGGATACGTAAAGTGCTGTGGTCCCCTTTCGAGTTGCAATAGACGAGATGTTTACTTTTCGAAGGAGTTTCAATCAGCGAGGTTTGACTGTACTGAGTTGTATGATATTAACTGTCCCAGAAGGCTCCCTTTACAAATAACTATAAACTGGTTGATTATAACCCACAACAATCTGGGAGATACATATCCTTGATCTCTGAGATGCTGCTTCGCTCTTTAATTCATAATCAAACCGATTCATTGAGTACCACTTGATTCACTACCTATTCCTTAACAATATTTCAAATTGGCCTTTCAAAATCCCATTTTCTATGTTTTTTACTTTCGCATGCCTTTTTCTTTGTTTACGCTACAAAAAGTATTTAGTTTCCTTACATGTATTGTGTCTCGTCATTTCCTTACCTCTAGATAATTCACCCCTCTGGCATTCCAAACAAACAGTCTCCATTGATCGCATAAGACATGAGCTTTACATTTACAGTGTGTATTCCTTTCGTCAATCAAAATTTCAGTACGTCCAGAGGGCATGTTATTCTTTGTATTCTTCGTTGTTTAAATTG
>JAWWLR010201356.1:0-16406 GCA_035041075.1 Acraspis erinacei | reverse complement strand
AAAAACTTGATTTTCGGATTCAGGGGGTCACAAAACGTGGAGATCCGTTGAAACATGTAGGTGTCAAATTTCCGACAGTTCTAATTCTTTCTCAATCATAAATGATGAGAATGTAAAAAATCATCACCTACATTGTTGAATTTTCAAGCCGAAGAAAATTTTTCTCCACATAAATTGAATTTGAAACTTAAAAATGTGAATTTTCAGCAAAAAAATTAATTTTCGAAAAATGGATAAATTGTCAACCAAAGAGATTAACCTACAATAGAAGAAAAACTTCAAGAATTAGTTTAACTGTCACCCACGCAGTTAAATAAACAATTTCATTTTTATCCGGAAATATGTCATTTGTACTAAAACATTTCAATTTTTAAATCAAAAAGACTATCTTCCAAATAAAAAAATTGAATTTTTCTCCAAAAAAGATTTAAGTTTGAATTTGCAAGACTAAAATAAAAGTTTTTAACAAAAAGTGCATTTTCTACGAAATAGTTGAATTTTCAACAAAAAGAATGACTTTCATTTTTTCATAACAAAGATACACTTTCTATTAAAATAGATAAATCCTTAAACTAAAAAGACCAATTTTCATGAAAATAGTGGAATTTTCATTTAAAAAATATTTTGGTTGACTTTTCAAAACTAAGGTATGAATTTCAATCAAAAATTACATTATGCACAATTCTCTAGGAAACTTGGAATAACTAATTTTTAGTACAAAATTATTAGTCAAAACAATTATTTTGCAATAAAAAAAATATAACTTCGAACCTAACAAATAAAATTTTGACCAAAAATACTAATATTCTGACAAAATATATTAATTTGTAATGAAATACAGGAACCTTCAACAAAATATCTTAATTTTTATGAAATTATCAACCTAATAGTTGCATTTCCAACCAAAAATGTCTATTTTCTATTAAAAATGATAAATTGTCAAAAACTAGATGAATTTTTAACTAAAAAATCTGATTTGAATTAACTTGAGAGTATTATGGCAACATATTTCTGAAAAATCTTTCACACGCATTTTCAAAATTTTAGAAAATGACTTAAAAGTTTATATAATCTTTGTCAATTTTCGCTTAAAATTCATTAGTAAACAATTATTTGAAATTTTCCCATGAGTCTGATTTTTTCCATAATATAATTCCTCTTATCTCTTAAAAAGGTAAAAAGTGTAGAAACTAAAGTATGGTAGACCACAATCTGTTTGATATTTTGGAGATATTTACTGAAATTGCTTGTTTTAGTCAATTAGAACGACGCCATATGGTACGATAAAGATAGGAATAGTCTTCGGCTGAAATCTAATTTTGTTGATTCAATGTTATCTCGGTGTTATATTTTTTTTACTTTAAAAAAAATATATAATTATAATTAAAACTTGTTTGGAGATCAAATATCTTTTTGAAGTTTCTAATTTTGAAGGTCTAAAATTAAAACGTCTTCAAATAAGAATGTCTTAAAGTAATAGCACAATTGTTGGCTAAGTAAAAACGTTGAATATTAGTTAGAATTTAAGAACTTATTGTTATAGCGTTTAAATTTAATAATATTTCTTAAATTATATTTATTCCAAAAAATTTCCAGAAACACTTCTATTTTTAGTATTTGTTATGAACGTTAATTATAATATAATATTTTACTTACCAACAAAATCAATGAAAGCCAAGCACATGAGCAGTAGACCGAAAATAATATTTTTCATTTTTCTGAATAGTCAGAAAGACAGGGAAATGAAAAATTAAATTCGCTTTTCAACAATTGGGTAAAGAATGACTCGGTGACTTACTGCTTGAAATGCACCATTCACTGTGAATTTTATTGAGTAACATGCTTTATTTATTCTTAAAAATAAAGAGTGCCAGTGGAAGGAAGAAGGTTGGTCTTAAATTTCAAAACCTTCCTCATTTGCTGTATTCATTACCTTTGGAACCATCGAAATGATTTGAAGGAAATATAGAAAAATTAATAAATAGGATAGTGGCAGCAGCTTTTCTCAAAATATTCATTTTTGATTTTAAGAAAAAATACTGCTTTTAACTTTTTATCTCATTTTGGCAGATTGCTCATAACATATACTGCATTTTCCATCTAACTTTTACTTTTTATTTTTTGTTTAAATGATAACAATTTTTCTTCCAAACAAATTAAATTTGTCATTTTTTTCTGAAACTACTAACAAAGGTTAACCCTTCTAATGTTAACTGTTAGCATTTAAAAATGTATAATGGGTGACCGATTGCATTTCAAATCATACCGTAAAGCAGTTAAGTTTAGGATGGCAGACGAAATTGAAACTGAAAAATGCCATTCCAAAATGAAAAAAAAAATTTTTTTTTAAATAAAACTCAAAACAAGATTTTTTTTATTTAGGCCAAATTTTTAATTACAAGAAGGTTATGCAAATGAAAATTTGGTCAAATAGGCACGTTTAACTTGTAAACCAGCATCGTCACCGCCACCAAAATGGCATTTTGTGAATGTGTAATATAACATTTTTGGTGAAATGCTTTCTAAAAACTCAGCATTTTATATTTAAACTTCTTCGTTAAAATTTGTTTAGATATCTAATTTTGAAGACCCTGAAATTTAAATTATTTGACCCCGAATGTTTCAAATTTAAAACTGGTCGTATTTACAAATATGGAATAATTTTATAATTCTTGTAGCGCCTGATTTTTTTAAATTAATAGGAAATATTACTATTTTTGTTTGAATCATAAATCAATCATTTATATTCATAGTTTGTACATTTTAACTATTTCATATTAAACAAAAATTATTTTTTTTTAACAATTAAAAAATATCATTCCAGGAGTCAAATGACAATGTGTTGTTATCTTAGAACGTGCCTGAAAATCTCACAGGTTCCTTTTCGAAAATTTTTGAAATTTTTTCAAATATGTTTTTCAAATTAATTTTTGAGATAGATATTTTTTAGTTTTTTCTAGGAGTTTTGGTAACAAAATTTATTCTATTAAAACCTTTCAGACTGAAAGGTTTGGAAATGTAAAATCTTTCACTTTTCTATAATACCATATAGATTTTTACAAAAAGTGAAAAAAAAATAATAATGCAAAGTAATATAAATATTTCAAAATATATATGTTTATGTTAAACGCTACACATTTTTTACAAAAAAGTACAATTTGAAACGAAAAATTATGTAGAAATGTTTCACTTTCTTGTAAACCTTTTTTTCGATTTTTTTTCAATCTTTTATTCATCCAGAGCTTCTTTAAATTATATTATACAGGCAAGGTCAAATAAAGAATTCCATTTAATTAAACAAGCATTTAAGTGAACCAATATGGACTGCGTAATGTAATATGGAACCAAGTTGAGGCTTCGCAAAAAGGAAGAAGTTTTTGTTAGTCCGCATAAAAAATCAGGTTATACTCTTCGGCAGGGAATCAAGTTCATTTTGATCGATTTTGAGAGCAACTCTAACTTGCTTTTTTACTTGATAACCGTTAATACTATCTTTTATACAGACTCACCGGAACTGGGTTCCATTTCGCATGCACCTTTCGATATCAAAGAAAAAATTTGTTTGATTTAAAAAAAAAATTGTTTAGTCCGCCACTCCTATGTCAAATTTTTGTTTAAGTTCTTTCTTCATGCGCAACCTTGCGGTTTCGCTATCATCTAGAGCAACCTGTGCAAAATAAATAAGTTGAGTGTTTTTTATTGCTATATATATGCCCTCAGCACGCAAGCCGCTACGGACGTCATTCGTTCCGATAGATTTAAAAGCCGTTGAATTTGTAAACCACTTCAAGGATACAAATGCCGTTATTTGCTTTGGAGATTCATGATTAAGACCAGTAGGATGAGTACCTTCCTCGTATTTTTTAAGATCTTCAATCGTAGCATACTGATAGTAAGGGCCCTTTATATAAACTGCATACCGCAAATAATTAGGACCAGGTGAACTCGGCGGTGGGAGTATCGCTATCAGCCATGAGGGTGCTCGGTCGGCTGTTTCAAGGCCACCGCCAAAAATAAAGCCACTCTCCATATTTATTTTAATGATGTTGGGAGGACCTAAATTTTCAGAAAAAATGGACATTTATTAGTTTTTCGTACACTGGTCACTTAAAAATTTTATAATTTTTGGCCAATCACTCGTTACCTGTAACCGGGAACACGGTTTTATTTGCAAGTGTTTAAAAAAAATTTTTATAACTTGAAGAAATTAAATTTTTATAATAACTTTCATAACTTAACTAAAAATTTTGAAGTTTTTAACTTCACAAACAAATGGTTCAGTTATCTCTTTTCCTTCATGAGATATAAATAAATAAAAAATTAAATACGTCAAACGTCTCTATGATCTTAATCCGAGAGAAAAAATTTTTAACTGGCACGTTTCACTTATTTTCACCCGTTTCTGATTTGTTCAACTCATTTTTTGTATGGGCTTCTGAACGAATCTTACCTGAATACGAGTACTTGGTCTTCTTGTAAGGTCTAAGCGAACTGGGGCCGACAATGCCTGCCTATGTACTAAAATCTGCAACAAGAAATAGATTCTTTTCTATAATTTTAAATCCGCTCCATATAATACCACCAACGGGCTTTTCTGTTGTTTTAGAATGCAGATTTAAAAATTGAGTAATATTTAGCTTGCCTATAGAAGCACGATTCTTCAATTTGAAGAGAGTTGTTTCTAGGGGCTGTGCAATATTAAAGTGGGGATATGGATCTAAAATAGAGCCTTTAAAATTTCTCTGAGGTAATTATTTTCTATTTCAAACTTTTTAAATTGTTTTGTTAAATGCAGCTGACACGCGTTTCTTTAAATGTAATAGGGGGAGTTTTTAGCGACGGTGTAAAATTAATATGGGAACAAGGATGTGCAAGAAATTTATAGCAATGTTTTTATGCAAGAAAGCAACGAACCCCCATCCCCAGTTTACTCCAAATCTAAAACAATTCTATAATTTTTTTATATATTTTGGTTTTCGCAGGTGCCGTTTTTTGTGTTAAAGTTTCCCATGTAAAATGCATGGGAAAAAATCACATTTTTGCATTTTTGAAATAATTTTTTAGTGTTTGCGAAATTCTGATGGAATAGTATAGACTCATTAAGAATTATCTAACGAAAAATTTCGTTTCTGAAACATGTAGGCTATAACCCCTAAACCTAGAACCAAAAATATCAATTCTTTATGAAATTGATCTTTTCACGTCCTTTTTTCACTTAAAATTATTCATATTCGTCTAGAGGAATCTTTCTCAATATTGGTCGATTAATTTTCGATTATTTAAAAAAATGTCATTTGTTTACATTTTTTTAGGATATGCCTATTTCCCCTAGCAATTATTGCTATTGGTCTAGTGGAATAATTATTAACTTTGGCTCATTAATTTTCAATTATTTCAACAAATGCAATTTATTTAAATAATTTTACTTGTATTTTTTGGTACTAATTATAAATATTTCTTCAGTGATATATTCATCATAAACGTTTCATTAAAGAAATAGTAATAATCTGTAACACAAACAATTTTAAACAATTTTTTTAAAACAAATTCCATTCGTTTAAATAATTGAAAGTTAACTAACCAATGTTCATACATATTGCACTATACCAAGATAAATAATTTTAAGTGAAGAAAAGACGAAAATACAGTGCTCAAAAGGCCGATTTCTTGATAATTCTTGAAAAACTCGAAAAGGGAATTTTCCCCTATGCATTTTACGTGAGAAACTTGAAGTAAAAACCGGCACTTTTTAAAATAAAAAATAGACAAATTAGGGATTTTTTCGAATTTGGAATGAAATCGCAATTACCTTATATTTTAAATTTTTTGCCGTTTTTGTTAAAGGCAGCTATAATTATTCAACATTCTTTTTTTGGGGGGGGGGGGTTTCAAGGGTCAGGGTTGCTTTATTAAAAGAATTTTTGTGTGTTTTAGCGATCCTAAAAATATCCCAAAATTCGTATATGGTTCAATTTAGGCTGTGTGTGTTATTTATTTCGAGTATAATTTTGAGGAGGCAGGGCTTATTCCTCGAAAATCAATTTTTTCAGTTTTGAAGAGTTAAAAAAAGTCCGGACTTCTGGCGCAGTTGGGTTTTGAATTTTTCATATTTTCCGTAGTGGATATGTTGGTTTAAGATTAAAGGGAAATTTTACAAATTGGTTGCTACCCGAATTCAAAAGTTGTTGAATACTCAAGAAACGGAGATTCATTTTTAATCAAACAGTTTAATTTTTTTCGGATATATAAAATTTCTACTAATACAGATGAATTTTTAAATCAAAAAGGAAAACTTTAAACTAAAAATTGAATTTCCATCTGAAACAGATTTCAGTTTAAGTTTTGAACAGCAAAATATGAGTTTCAAACGAAAGGAGAATCTTTCACGAAATAGTTGGACTTGCAACCAAAAAGATTGACTTTTGAATTAAAATGACGAATACTCGACTAAAAATAAAAATTAATTTTTGAAAAATTAATACAATTTTCCAACAAAAAATACATTCTAACAAAAAAGGTAAAGAAGGATGAGGAAATAAGGAAATTTTATCCCTGTTTAAGTTGAATCCTTATGCAAAACAGATTTACTTTAATCAAAACTAAAGAAATTTATACAGAAAAAAAGGAAATTTTCCAATTAAAAAAAATCTTTTACAAAACCGTCAAATATACAACCAAATATTTGAACATTCTACCCAGAAGGTTAATTATATTTAGAAAAGTCGAAGTCTAAAGAAAATACTTAAATTTGTAATCAATTAGTTGAGCGTTCATCAAGCAAGATCAATTTTCTTCTAAAACGGAAAAATTATTTACTTACTGCAAAAGAAATAACATTTCAAAGAAAAATGTAAATATTTTGACAAAATAGATTAATTTTTAACGAAATACATTAACTTTCAACAAAATGTTTAAATATCTCAATGAAATATTCAACCTGATTTTTGAATTTTTAACCAAAGGATTTAACCAAAGGATTATTTAGAAGTTTTGAGAAGATCGAACCTCCATTTTAAGCTAGAAAAGATTTTAAATTCTTATTTTGAAAAATTTTGAATAGTTGCTTGAAAATATTGAATTTATATAAACCGCAACTTTCTATCGTTGTTCAAAGACGATTTTATTAAAAATAATAACAAACGGTTTCAACAAATACGTTTTATAACTTGAATTAATAATCACCTTCCTCTAAAAAAAAGTTTTTAAATATATTTAATCTATTTAAAACCTCTTAAATTCTTAAAAAATTGTAACTGACTTGAATTTCTTTTAATTTTGAAAAATTATAAAGAATATAAACGAATTGCCTTCGAACCTTTAAAATTTTTCTAGGCGTTTAAAAAAATTGGGTTATTCCTCTGAACACCTTCAAAATTCTTTTAAAGCTTCTAAAGTTTTGGTTTGAAATTTTTTTTTAAATCTGGATTTTCTTAAATTTTTAAAAGCTTATAATTCTCTTTCAATCTCTTAAAGTCTTCTCAATATTTCTTGAATTTACTCAGTTTCTTGTTTTATTTATTTTTCAATTTTAATCAACTTTTTTTTAATTTAAAGAAATATTTTTAAATTTTTCGAAATCTTCTTGAATTTTCTCTTAAAGCTCATTAATTACAAAACCTTTTAATTTATTTTTTAAACTTTTTGAAAAAGAGTGTAAAAGATTTTTGAGTAATATTTCGCCATAATAAATAATTTTAGAACATATTTCAGTAAGTTTAAGAGATATTTAGAAGTTTTTAAACGATTCAAAAATAACAAAAGCTTATAACATATTTTATGAAATTTTCAAGAACATGAAAAAAATTCTTTCAGGTTTCTACGATATTTTTGTAAGGTACGATATTTTTTAGGTTTTGTAAAAACAACTTAAAAAATTTCGTAGAAACCTGAAAGAATTTTTTTCATATTCTTGCAAAATTCATAAAATATGTTATAAGTTTCTGTTATTCTTGAATCGTTTAAAAACTTCCGAATATCTCTTAAACTTACTGAAATATGTTCCAAAATTATGTATTATTGCAAAATATTACTCAAAAATCATTTACAATCTTCTTCAAAAAGTTTAGAAAATAATTTAAAAGGTTTTGTAATCATTAACAATTTTCTCTTAGAATTTATGAAGAAAAATTTATTTGAAATTTTCCTATGAGTGTGATAAATATTTTTGTATTCCTGTGAAACTCTGCAAAATTAAGTGAACCTAAAATTTTCTTAAATCCTGAAAAATTGAAAGAATTTTTTAAAAATTATCCGTATTTCTTGTCGCTTGTTTTTAACTGTTCAAAACATAAAATTATTCTTTTGAGATTAAACGTTAACCAATTAAAATTTTTCCAGATCTCTTTAAAAAATTTAATTTCAAAATCTTTCAAAATATTAAAAGTTTTTAAAAGTTGCTTCAAATTCTTCAAAGTAAGTTTTCCCATAATATAATTCCTCTTATCACTTCATTTTAAAATTAAGAAATACTATATTTTCGATGCTGAGAAATCTAAAATAATAATTGATATGGTTTTTTCTTTAAAAAAAATGATAATTATAATTAACGCTTGTTTGGAGATCAAGTCTCTTTTTGAAGTCTCTAATTTTGAAGTTCTAAAAAAAAGCTTCCGTTAATAATGTTTGAAATTAGTAGCAAAATTATTGACTAAGTACGGACTTTGAATATTAGTTAAAATTTAAGAACGCAATTTTATAGCGTTTAAACTTAATAATATTTCTTAAATTATGTTTATTCTAAAAAAATATTTAGAACCACTTATATTATTCGTATTTGATATAAATATTAATTTTAATATAATATTTTACTTACCAACAAAATCAATGAATGCCAAAGATATGAGCAGTAGACCGGAAATAGTATTCTTCATTTTTCTGAATAGTCAGAAAGACATTGAAATAAAAGAAAAAACTTGTTTGTCAAAAATTAGATGTAAAGAATGACTCGGTAACTTCCTGCTTGGAATACACCATCTACTGTGACTTTTATTTAGAGGCGCACTTTATTTATTCTTAAAAAGAGAGTAGGGGAAGGAAGAAAGCTGATCTTAAGTCGAAAAACCTTCTTTATTTGCTATATTCGTTACCGTTTAAACCATCAAAATTAGTTGAAGAAAATATTTTTTAAAAATTAATAAATAAAATAGTGGCAGGAAATGTTCTGGAGATTCTTATTTTGGATTTTTAGAAAAAATCCTGCTTTTAACTTCTTTATCTTATTGTGGCACACTGTTGGTAACATGCACTGCCATTGCTATCTAACTTTTCTTCTGTTATTTTTTTTTGTAATTATAAAAACTTTTCTTCCAAAAAATTAAATTCGTTAGTTTTTTTCTAAAACTGCTAACATAAGTTCAGACCAGTTTAGGATATCAAAATAAAATTATACTGAAACATGTTATTCAAAAATTTAAAACAATTTAAACTTAGAATTATGTTTTTTATATGGGCTCAATGCTTTAATTAGAACAAGATTATAAAGATGAGAATTGTGTCAAATAGGCACATTTAACTTGCGAAAAGCCGTCGTTTCAATGAAAAAGTTTTCTAACAAGTCAGGTTTTTAAATTTGAACTTCTTCGTTAAAATTTGTTTTGATTTCTAATTTCGAATACCTTCAAATTTAAATTATTTGACCCAGAATGCGTCAAAGTTCAATCTGGTCGTATATTGAAATGTAGAATAAGTTATAATGTTTTTAGGGCCTACAACTTTTTAGATTGATAGAACTTGGTTTAAAATTTAATTATTTTTTGAAAATAAAATAATATTGTAAAAAGTCATTATTCTCTCGAAAAGTCAAATGGTATATTGAAAATTAGTCATTTTGGATTCAGCATTAAACAATTTAATTTAAATTAATTTTTTTCTTGATTAATACATTTTTTAGTGGGAAATTCAAGTAATTTGTGAGGCGTTCATACTTTTAGTTTGAAAATTATTTTTTTTTAGTATAAATTTAATCTTTTCGTTAAAAAATTTACTTATTTGTTTGGAAGTTCAACTGTTTTGTTGTAAATTTGTCTTTTGATTTTAAAATGCGTCTTGTTTGGTATAAATTTAATTTTTTTGTTTTATTTTTTATTTTTTTATTCTTCCTTTAATTTAACTGTTCAACATAAACTATTAAATTTTCTCTGTTACGTTAAGTAGGAATTTATTCAAACTTTATATTTTAATTAAAGCAAACTCATAAAAATGGAAATCGGCGTAAAAAAAGGTTTAATAAAAGTATTTCATTGTGTGATATTTTTGAATTCATAGAAAGAACAATAAGGCTATAAGTATTTCCAAATTTTTAAATAGGCAGCTTCTCCTCCAACCAAGATTGTATCTCGAGACTGTGTGAAAAAATTGCCTTCTTTTTTTATTTTTCTCTATGCTGGAAACAGTAATGTGCTCCTCTTTATTTAAAATACTTACAATATATAGCAATCGAGTGGTTCACGGATATTAAAAGAAATTAAAATAAAAGCTCTTAATGCTTTTCAAATAAAAAATTTATAATTAAAAGCCTTAAACTGCACAATTTATAACTTTGAATTTTTATATACAACCCAGTTCAAAAATTGAAAAATGGAAGAGCAGGATATTATTGGTAGTGCTGTACATTTATTTCAGTTAATTAATTTTCTTAATTTTAATTTTGAAAAAATAAAAAAATTTACATGTTATCAAAATTATATTAGTTCAAGAAATAAAATTAAAGAAATTTAAATTATATTAAAATAAAATTTAAACTCCTATTTAACGTTCTATAATCAAATATAATTTTTTGCTAAAAAATAAATGAAACAATTTGAAATACTTCTTCTCTTTCTTCTTTTTTAATTTCAATAGGAACATTTTATGGTAGTTTTCCCAATTTGGTCGTTGGATTCATGGTTTCATTTTCAAGAGTTCTGCACATTTCAAGCATTTTAAACGAGAAATTCTAATTTATATATAAAAATTTCTTTTGAAAGCTCTTTCAATGTGTTCTCAAAAATTTGTTTAAAAAATCATTTTCAAATTTTTCGGGAATTTAATGATAAGTTTTTGATCTTGGAACTCAAATTTCACCTACAATTTTTATTTTCTAGATACTGGAAAATTAGACAAATTACATGAAAGTTTTGAGATACTTCCAAAATTTTCCATTTTTTAAAAATATTATTTAAAAATTAATTTTTCAATAAAAAGCATTCTTAGTTTCTCTAGGCATTTTTGTACACATTTATGAATTATTTGAAAAATTTAAAAATGATTAAAAACCTTGTGAATTTAGTGTAAAAAATCTTTGAAAATTTATATTTATTTAAGAAATTTCTTTTTGTTTTCTTAGAACCTTTAAAACTCATCAAGAACCTTCGAAATATTATTTAAAAATCTTCAAATCTCTAAATTTAGTGTTTCGTTTTTTAAATTATTTTGCAATTTTAAATTCGGTTAAAGTCTTCTCCAAACTTAAAATGTCTCTTAACCAACTTAAAAATTTTTCCAAACTGATAATTATTAAATTTTTCATCTTTAATATTACGAATTCGTTATATAGAAAAATTAAAATCATAACGTTCAAAGTTTAAATTTAACAGTCTCAATTGTGAAAGATTCAAGACTTTCTATTTTAAATAATTTAGTTTGCAAGTCGTTAGTTTTTAATACTTTATCACTGGTAACTCATTTTAATTTAAAGTGCTCTCTAAATCTGATTCAGATCTAAAGAGTGGAATATTGCTAAACATACAAAAAATTCTTTTCTTTTATAAAGTTTTTTAGATTCAATATGTAAAAAGTGGAATATTTTAGACTGTCGGACGTTTATTAATAGCAAAAGTTCTTGGTAAAAGTTGAGGTAAAAGTTTAATTGTTTTATTTTGTTTCCTGGCAGATATTTATACATTACATATCCTGCATAAAATGCACAATAAACTGCAAGTCGAAACGTTAATATGAATTATGAAAAAAAAATCCTGGTGAAAATTTATTTATATATTTTTATAAATTTGTAAAATGTGAATAAAAAGTGTAAAAAATTTTGAATGGTTCAAATGGGCTCTGTCCTGAAAAAAGTAGGTGTGCCTGAATCGTGACGGACCAAATCCAAAGAAATTTTGATCGAGTACCAATAATTAGGGAATTGAAGTGGAAAGGTTCTCATTAATTTGTCACTCGAGTTAGATAATTAATTTTATTTCAAGCATTTCCAAATAGACTCCCGCATTTGCCTGATCACACAAATAACCAAATTGTCCTTTTGCGTTGCTTCAGACCCACTCAACCGGAAAAAATCATGTCGTGGAAAAACCTGCGGGAGGAGCCTCACATATTTATAATTAAAATAAATCACATATAAGTTTATGATAATATAATTTTTACACTTTATATGCGTACTTTTACATAATATAACAGGTATTTTGGTACACCACAGTAAATTAATTTTATAACAAACTGGATAATAATAAACAAACTAATTAAATAGCTAGATAAATAACTAACACTGCACTAAATTAACCGAGTTACCTAAATGTGAACCTAAATTTCGTCTCTTAATTTAAAACGTTATGTTAGTCAAGATAAGTCAGCTTAAATTCATTGATTTAATTTACATTCTTGTTTACTTAAAAAATAAATTTTTATAAACAAAATGAAGATTTGTTGTTAAAGTTGCTTTTGAATCTTTGCACTGTAATGCTTTTAATATCTGCTCTCCTAGTTTGTAGAAAGAACATCTTTTGAAATTAAAGAAAAATTAAACAATTGAGAAAGAAGTCGACGGATTTATTAAAATATAAAGATTCGAACTCTTGAAGATAAAATTGTTTTTATTTAAAGGTAGGAAAGCTCAAATGCAAATTAAAACATGTAAAGTGAAATAATTTTAAACATCGAACTTTGAAAATGAATGATGCAGACTTCTTTAATTCAAGTCCTTAATAATGTATGCATATAGTTCGTACATTTGAATTCTTTCTAATTTCAAAAAATTTCCTTTTAAATATTCTCTTCAAAATTTGTTTGAAAAAAAAATCATTCCAGGAATCGAATGAAAATGTGTTGTTATCTTAGAACTTACCCGAACATCTTCCAGATTCGTTTCCCAACATTTTGAACACCTTTGTAAATATTCTTTTCAAATTAATTTTTAAGACAATTTTTTTATTTTTTTTAGGATTTTTGCTAAAAAAAATTTATTCTTATAAAACCTTTCAACATCAAAGGTTTCAAAATGTAAAATCCTTTAGTTTTAAATAATAATAAAAAGTTATACAAATTTTTGAGAAGAATGTGCGTTTATTTTAAATTTTGCACATTCTTCACGAAAAACACATTTTTAAAAGAAAAATTATTTAGGATTTTTTTACTTTCTTGGAAACTTTGTTTTTTTCTTTAGGTGTTTTAAAAGTTATTTTCATTAAATCTAAAAATATTTTATTTCATGTACAAGCTTCGAGCCTACCCCAAAGATGTCTAGGGATTATTTGTTTAGAGATTATATGTCTAGTATAGGGTCAATTTTATTTATGTTGAAGTAAATCAGTATTTCCGTGTATTCCTAAAATGACGAAAACGTATTCTTTTAAAGTTAAAAGTTTTAAATGTTGAATTTTAAGAGCCTAAAATTATTTTATATTAAGTTATTCAATATTTTTATGTGTTCCAATGATGACAAGTGCAAAAAATTAATAATGTTGTATGTTCTTAATATAATAAATGCATTTTATGAGGAAAAGAATTTTTTATTCTTTTTATTAAAACTACTAGATACACGTAGGGGTGAAATAATAATTGTTTCTGCTTCCTATTAATCATAAATAAATTTGATAGAAATGTATGATTTTGAATAACGCGCGCTGTTAAAAGTTGTATTGGGTATTGAGGGTTGTAACGTCACCGGGCAAGATGTCCACAGACCGAGGGCCAACCAATAATACCAATTGCATGGAAAGAAATTTTATTTTTGTTAATGAATTAGAAAAAATTATTCTTCAACATCAGGGTATTGGAAAACTGCTTTCGATTTTCAAAAGCTATTTAATTAAATAATAAAATTGTTGTATAACACAAAAAATGTGTTCTTAATTCTATTAAATCTAAGTTACTCTTGTAAATAATTTAATTTTACAGTCAAATAAATTTTAAATATCAGGGGATCAATCATCTGGCAACATTGTATGATACAAGCAAGGTGAAATAAAGAATTCCATTTAATTACAAAAACATTTGAGTGAACCAATATGGACTGTGCAATGTAATATGGAACAGTTTCAGGGTTCGTAGAAAGCAACAAGTTATTGTTATTCCGTATAAAAAAATCAGGTTATAGTTCTCCGTAGGGAATCAAGTTCATTTTTGTCGATTTAGACAGTTGGGCTTTTGTAAATGAAATAAACAAAACCAGGTCGCTCTACAGCAGGTAATTCAATTTAATGGAATTCTCGGAAATATGCTCTATTATATAGAATATTTTAATACTTTATTATGTACTCTAAAACCTTCAACTTTTTTAGTTTATTGTGTGAAACCAAAATGTCAAACAATAGATTTAATTCCATATACAGAGAAACTCTAACTTTTTTTATAGACTCTCTGTTATACAGACTCTCCTAAACTGGGTACCATTTCGCATGGAGCACTCGATATAAAAGAAAAAATTTGTGTGATTAAAATAAATTTTGTTTAGTCATACAATCCTATGTTAAATTTTGATTTGAGTTCTTTCTTCATGCGCAACCTTGCGGTTTCGCTATCATCTAGCGCAATTTTTGCAAAATAGATAAGTTGAGTGTTTTTTATTGCTATATATATGCCGTAATGAAATCCACTACGGACATCATTCGTTCCGATGGATTTAAAAGCCGTACAATTTTTATACCACCTATAGGATACAAACGCCGTAATTTGCTTTGGAGATTCATGATTAATACCAGCAGGATGAATACCTTTCTCGTATGTTTTAAGATCCTCAATCGTACCATAGTGTTCTTTATAATACCATATATAAACTGCATAATCCGAATGAACAGGACCAGGTGAGCTTGGCGGCGGACATATCATTTTCAGCCAGTAGGGTGCGTGGTCGGCTTTTTTAAGTCCACCCCCAAAAATAGAGCCACTCTCCATATTTATCTGAATGATGTTAGGAGGACCTGATTTTTCAGAAAAAAATTGACGTTTGTGAATTTTTTTTACCTTCCTAAATTAAAAATTAAATTTTTTTTTATCAAATACTGGTCATCAAAGAACGACTCACGTATTCATAAAATGAAAAATGCAGGAAGATTACGATAACCGTAGAGACCATGTTTCATTGCGAATTCCTGTACAAGTTTTTCGAGAAACATGAATCCGAAATTTCTTAATTGATATCTCGAATGTTTTACGAAACATTGATATTTTTTAATTGAAATTATTTCCAAATAACCCCATTCCACAACCAAACCCCAAATTTCTACACACCCTTTCTTATACCCAATAAACCCTCGGAATAGATTTCATCTTTAAATTGGATAAAAACACTGCTCATCTGACAAAACATTAAATTTATCCGACGAAACATCAGATTTATCTTACTTAAATATTTATTTGACATATGCGATATGTCAAACGCCTGCGGCTAGGTTAAAAAACAAACAAAAAATCACTGTACACTATCCAAACTGCAGCCTATATATTCTGTAGGTTTTGATTAATTATTTTTTTGCTAAAATAATTCAAATAATGTGAGATGATTTAAAAAATTAATACCGAGAGGATTTTCGAATTTATGGAGGAAAGTTTTTTCGGTGAAGCTAGACATAGCCCTTTTACCTATCAGATATTTCAAATAAATATTTGCGTCAGATAAATTTTATCTTTTTTCAGATAAACGTGCTTCAGCGGTTTTATATAATTTAAAGATAAAATTTATTCCTGGGGAATAAATTATTGCCCTCGCCATTCTTAGAAAAATATGAAAAATAAAAAAAGACAATGATTTCAACTTAAAAACACCAATATTTTGAAAAATTTACATTTACAGATTTGTTTCGTTTTGTTGTTTTCACCGATCAAAAGTATGGAGGGGACTTTAGGGTTGACACAATTTCCAGTGAGAAATTTGTTCTTCACTAGAAACCGCGCGTCATCAGAAAAGAAAAGAATTTTGAAAAAAAATGTATGGGGTATAAAAGTGCTTCTACCTCTATCGAAAAACATAGTTATCTTCTTATCAATTAATCTTACCGTAATACACGGGCTTCTTGTAAGATATAGGTGATCTGGGACTGGCTGGGCTGGACTCTCTACTGTAATCTACAACAAGAAATATATTCCTTTTACATAATTTTAAAGCCGTCAAATAGAATACAATCTACTAAAAATATGAATTCAATTCCACATTAAACGGCTAACCCCCCTCCCTATTCACCCCCCCCCCCACCTCTTTA
>JAWWLR010201273.1:934-15099 GCA_035041075.1 Acraspis erinacei | reverse complement strand
GGCTCGACCGAGTGAGGGGAAGCCGCCGGGAGTGGTGGGGGGGCGTTCTCAGGTAGTTGGGACCGAATTGTCGTCTGCCGAAGAATTAATTTTTGCCTTTTCTTCATAAATTCAGCTTTTGTAACAGACCCTAATCTCATTACAATGAATGGGTGATTCAGTACAGGCAAAGGAAACTACTCTGGCTCCTGGGGGCCAAATTGGTATCCTCTCGGGATCCTCGTGCGGGACGCACTCAAATTGAGCCAACGGTGGACCATTCAACTTTGTAGAAAATTGTTAAAATCCTTTTTTTCGGTAGAAAATTATACTCTTTGCTTAAAAATTCATCTTCTTAAATTTAAACTACTTTCTTAAAGGCTAAAACAAAATGTTAATCCTTACTTAAAAATTTTAATTTGTTGTAATTAATTAATCTTTTTGTTTAAAAATTCAGCTGAAAATTCAACTTTTTGTTTGAAAATTCTTGAATTTTGCTTAAATTTTTTTTCGGTAGATAGTTAGACTTTTGATTTAAAATTCATATTTTTTAGTTAAAACATCAACTGCTTGGTTGAAAATTTTTCAATTTTGTTAAAAATTTGTTTTTTTCGATCAAAAATTAAATAACTTGGTTTTGAAGTTGAGGTACATTCTTAAAAAATATTTAAAAATTTTTATTTATTATATTTATAATTTTTTAACTTTCTTTAAAATTAGTCTTTTTGGTAATAAATTAATCCTTTTGTTTGAAAATTAATCTTTGTTAGTTAAAAATTCAACTTTTACGGTTGAGAGTTCTTTAATTTTGCTAAAAAATCCTTTTTTTCATAACAAAATTAATTTCTTTGTTTGAAAATTCCTTTTTTTTTAATAAAATTTTTTAAAATTCGTGTTAAAGTTGAACTACTTTATTGAAAATTAAAAAAAAAATCTGTTTTAGTTGAAACTTCAAATTTTTTGTTCAGAAATCTCGAATTTATTAAAAATTCGTCTTTTTGGTAGCAAAATTGACATTTGAGTTTAAAAATTCATCTTTTAAGTTGAAAATTTAACTGCTTGGTTGAGAATTCTAGAATTTTGTTTAAAAAAATGTTTTCGGTTAAAAATTAAACAAGTAGGTTTTAAAGTTGAACTACTTTCTTGAAAACTAAAAAAGTGTTATTCCTTTCTTAAAAATTTAACTTTTTTGTTGAGAGTTCTTGAATTATGTCAAAAATTCGTTTTTTTTTTAAATAAAATAAATTTTTTCTTTTAAAAATTCATTCTTCAAAATTAGGAAAAAATTCTTTATTAAGAATTTTAATTTTTCCTGAGAATTCTTAATTTTTATTGAAAATTCGCCTTTCTTGGTGGTAAATTAACATTTTAGTTTTAAAATTCATCTTTTTAATTGAAAATTCAACTGCTTGGTTGAGAATTCTTCAATTTTGTTAAAAAAAAAAATTTTCATTAAAAATTAAACAACTAGATTTTAAAGTTCAACTACTCTCTTAAAAACTATAAAAAATGTATTCCTTTATTAAAAATTTAAGTTTTTGTTGAGAATTTTTTTATTTTCTTGAATTATGTTAAAAATTCGTTTCTTTCGGAACAAAATTAATTTTTCCGTTTGAAAATTCATCTTTTTAAACAAAAATTTAACAACTAGGTTTTAAAATTGAACTACTTTCTTCAAAATTTCTTTCTTAAAAATTTAACTTTTTGTTAAGAAATCTTGAATTTTGCTTAAAATTTTTTTTCGGAAGATAATTAAACTTTTTGTTTAAAATTAATGTTTCTTAGTTGAAAATTCAACTGCTTGGTTGAAACACTTGCTTAAAAACTATTTAAAAAAATTTTATTCCCTTCTTAAAAATGTAACAGTTTGGTTTAGAATTTTTTAACTTTCTTTAAATACGTCTTTTTTGCTAATAAATTAATTTTTTGTTTGAAAATTCAACTTTTCGTTGGAGAGTTCTTCAATTTTTTTTAATTCCTTTTTTTTCAGAAAAAAATTAATTTTTTTTGTTTGATAATTCCTTTTTTTAAATAAAAATGTTAAAACTTCGTTTTAGAGTTGAACTACTTTATTGAAAATTAAAAACAAAAACTCTCTTAAAATTTCAATTTTTTGGTTAATAATTCTTGAATTTTATCAAAAATATACTGTTTCTATAGAAAATTATTCTTTTGGCTTAAAAATCGATCTTTTAAGTTGAAAATTTAACTGCTTGGTTGAGAATTCTTGAATTTTGTTTAAAAAAAAATTCTCGGTTAAAAATTAAACAACCGGCTTTTAAAGTTGAACTACTTTCTTAAAAACTAAAAAAGTGTTATTCCTTTCTTAGAAATTTAACTTTTTGGTTGAGAGTTCTTGAATTATGTCAAAAATTCGTATTTTTAAATAATATTAATTTTTTCGTTTGAAAATTCATCTTTTGGAATGAAAATTTAACAACTAGGTTTTAAGGATGAACTACTTTCTAAAAAATTATTACAAATTTCTTTCTTAAGAATTCAAATTTTGGCTGAGAGTTCTTGAATTTTATTTTATTTTTTTAAATAAACAAGTAGGTTTTTAAGTTGAACTACTTTCTAAAAAACGAAAAAAAATTATTCCTTTCTTAAAAATTAAACATTTTGGTTGAGCATTTTTTAATTTTCTTGAAAATCCACCATTTTGGTAATAAACTGAACTTTTTATTTAACAATTCATATTTTTTTAGTTAAAACTCACTTTTTTGTTTCAGAGAAAATTTAACAACTAGGTTTTAAAATTGAACTACTTTCTTAAAAATTAAATATTTATTTTTTAAAAATTCAACTTTTTGGTAAATAATTCTTGAATTTTATCAAAAAAAATTCTTAAACAAAAATTTAACAACTAGGTTTTAAAATTGACCTAATTTCTTACAAATTAAAAATTACAGGCTTAAAAATTCAACTTTTTGGTTCAGATTTCTTGAATTTTATCAAAAATTCGTCTCTTTTCGTATTAAATTATTCTTTTAGTTCAAAAATCTATCATTTTTACTTAAAACTTCAACATTTTGTTTAGAACTCTTGAAATTATTAAAAATTTATCTTTTGATGGTAAATTAAACTTTTAGTTTAAAAATTCATCTTTTAGTTTAAAATTCAACTGCTTGGTTGAGAATACTTCAATTTTGTTAAAAATCTTTTTTTTGTTGTTAAAAATTAAATAACGAGGTTTTAAAGTTAAACTACTTTCCTAAAAAGTAAATAAAATTCTTTCTTTCTCAAAAATTTAATTTTTTGGTTAGCAATTCTTAAGCTTTCTTGAAATTATTTTTTATAATAAATTAATCTTTTTGTTTAAAAGTTCAACTTTTTGGTTGACAGTTCTTTAATTTTGTGAGAAATTCTTTTTTGACAGAACGAAATTAATTTTCTTTTTTGAAACTTCATCTTTTTGAATAAAAATTTATCAATTAGGTTTTTAAATTGAACTACTTTCTTAAAAATTAAAAATTTCTCTCTTAAAAATTCAACTTTTTGGTTAAGATTCTTGAATTTTGCTTAAATTTTTTTTCGGAAGATAATTAAACTTTTTGTTTAAAATTCAATGTTTTTAGTTGAAAATTCAACTGCTTGATTGAAAATTCATCAATTTTGTTAAAAATTCGTTCTTTTCGGTCAAAAATTAAACACCTAGGTTTTTAAGTTGAAATACTTGTAAAAAACCATTTAAAAAATTGTATTCCCTTCTTAAAAATTTAAGTTTTTGGTTTAGAAATTTTGAACTTTCTTTAAAATTCGTCTTTTTTGGTAATAAATTAATCTTTTAGAAAAATTCATCTTGTTTAGTTGAACATTCAACTTTTCAGTTGAGATTTCTTCAATTTTGTTTAAAATTCCTTTTTTTTTAAACAAAATTAATTTTTTGAATGAAAAATTCCTTTTTTTTAATAAAAATTTAAAAACTTCGTTTTAAAGTTGAACTACTTCATTAAAAATTAAAAAAAAATGTTTTACCTTTTAAGTTGAAAATTTAACTGTTTGGTTGAGAATTCTAGAATTTTGTTACAAATTATTTTTTTTTTTGTAAAAAAATCAACAAATAGGTTTTAAAGTTGAAATACTTTCTTTAAAACTAAAAAAATGTTATTCCTTTCTTAAAAAATAACTTTTTGTTTGAGAATTCTTGAATTATGTCGAAAATTCGTTTTTTTTTTAAATAAATTTAATTTTTTCGTTTGAAAATTCATCTTTTTGAATAAAAATTTAACAACTAGGTTTTAAGATTTAACTACTTTCTTCAAAATTATAAAAAATTTCTTTCTTAAGAATTCAAATTTTTGCTGAGAATTCTTGAATTTTATTGAAAATTCGCCATTCTTGGTGGTAAATTAACGTTTTAGTTTAAAAATTCATCTTTTAGTTGAAAATTTAACTGCTTGGTTGAGTTTTCTTCAATTTTGTTAACAAATATTTTTTTTTCATTAAAAATTAAACAACTAGGTTTTAAAGTTAAACTGCTTTCCTAAAAACTAAATAAAATTCTTTCTTTCTTAAAAATTTAATTTTTTGGTTAGCAATTCTTAAGCTTTCCTGAATTTTTTTTTATATAATAGATTAATTTTTTTGTTCAAAAGTTCAACTTTTTGGTTGACAGTTCTTGAATTTGGTTAGAAATTCTTTTTTTTCAGAACGAAATTAATTCTTTTTTTTTTTGAAACTTCATCTTTTTGAATAAAAATTTATCAACTAGGTTTTAAAGTTGAACTATTTTCTTAAAAATTAACAAAAAAATTTGCTTTCTTAACAATTCAACTTTTTTAGTTGAAACTTTAACTCTTTTGTTCAGGACTCGCGAATTGATTAATAATGTATCTTTTTGCTAGTAAATTAAACTTTTCGTTTAAAAAATTCTCTTTTTAGTTGTAAATTTTACTATAATTAATTTTTTTTATTGAAAAAATTGAAAATTCGTCTGTTTTAGTAATAAATTAATATTTTTTAGTGGAAAATTCAACATATTGCTAGAGAATTCTTGAATTATATTAAAAATTAATTTTTCGGTAGAAAAATAATTTTTTTGTTTACAAAATCATCTTTTCGGTTAAAAATTTGACAGCTAAGTTTTAAAGTTGAACTACTTTCTCAATAATGCATTTTTTGGTTGACGATTTAAAATTTTAGTACTTCTTTATGGAAAATGCCTTTTTTTGAAAATTACTTTGATAATTAAAAATTGATTCCCTTCTTGTTCGAAAATGATCCTTTTTTAGGTAAAAATTCAACTTTGATTAAAATTGAAATATTTTATTAAAACAATTTTTTTTAATTAATTTATTTTAGTTGAAAATTAGACTTTTGGGTTCAGAGTTCTTTTATTTTGTTGAAAATTCGTCTTTTTTGTATAAAATTTACTTTTTTTATCAAAATTTTATATTTTTGTTCAAGGTGAATTAAAAAAAAATCAAATGAATTGAAAATAACAAAAATAGGGAAAAAAACTTCATTGGATTTAGAAACTTTAAAATAGGCTTAGCAAAATTCAAAGGTATTCAAAAGAATTTGATAAAATGCCCAAGAATTAAAGGCGATGTTAAAAGGCTTCAGGTTCAATTAAATAAAACCTTTTGAAAATTTAATTAAATCGATCGAATTAAGTGGAATTTATTCAATTTAGAAGAATTAAATAGAACTTAAGAATTCGAAAGAATTCCAAAGAATTTAAAAGAATTCAGGGTAAATTAATAAGAACTCAGGATTCCGAAAAATATTTTCAAATTTTTGAAACCGTTCTAATTCCTAACGAAAACGGTGACTAATGACTGAAAAAAATCAAACGAATTCAAATAAATTTGAATTTTTTATCGAAAAAATCTATTTATTCCAATAAAATTTAAGTGAACTTAGAGGATTTCAAAGAAAATTAAAATAACTCGGTGAATCTTATAAAAAATTAATCTGAATTTACAAATAAATCAAGTAAATTAAAAACAATTTTTAAATATTTAAAAATTCATTGACTTCGGTAAGTTTGAAATTATTTTTGATTTTTTAGAATAATTAAAGGGGCATTCAGAAAAATTGGATGAAATTCCTGCTTTAAAATGGAAAGTTTCCCGAAACCTAAATATTTCGCTTTAAATAAAAGTTCAACAATTTGGTACAAAATTAAACTATTTATCTGGAAATTAAGTTTTTTTAAATTCGATTGTTTTGTAGAAAAGGCGCCTTTTTGGTTGAAAATTCATCTTTTTAGTTTAAAATTAAACTATTCAGGGAAAAACTTCAATTATTTATTTAAGAATTATACCAATAATTTAAAGAATTAACTTCTTGGTAGAAAATTAATTTTGTTGTTGAAAATTAATAGTTTTGTGTTGTGAAAATGGAACTTTTTCTGGAAAATTCATGTACTTTATTTAAAATTCGTCTTTTTAAATTAATTTTAATTAGTAGGAAATTTGTATCTTTTGTTGAAAAATTTAGTTTTCAAGCTAAAGATGTAACCGTTATATTTTTCGATAAAAAACCGTTCTTTTTAAGTTAAAAATGTAAATTTTTGTTTGAAAATTTAACCATTTTTTAAAAAGTTAAAAATAGTTAAAAACCTAACTATTTATTTGAAAAATAACACACTCAATATAATTTTTTTAAATGTAATTAAATTTTTTTTAATTGAAAATAAGAATATTTCATTTTTGGCTTAGAACTGATTTTTTTAATCTAAAATTCAACTATTTGTTTACAAATTTAAATATTTATCTGAAAAAAGCGTACTTGATAAAAATTTGTTTTGTTTTTTTGTTAAAAATTAATTTTTTAACTAATGATTTAGTTATTCCATTTTTGGAATCATTCCTAAATGAAAATTTATCTTTCTTTATATAAAAATGCAACTGTTTGTTGAAAACTAAATTATTTATTTGAAAAATTAACCACTTGGTAGAAAATTATCTTCTTTATCACAAATTCGTCTTTTTAATTTAGTTTAATCGGTAGAAGAATTGTATTTTTTGTTTAAAAATTTAGTTTTAGTTTTCAAAATTCAAATATTTGGTTGAAAATTTAACTAGTTTGTAAAAAACTCACCTATTTGGTTAAAAATTGAACTATTTATTTGAACAATAATTTACTCAATATAGTTTTTTTTCGAAATTTAATGTTTTTAACCGAAAATAAAAATATTTCATTTGTGGATAAAACCTATCTTTTTATTTTTAATCTAAAACTCAACTATTTAGCTAAAGATTTAACTATTTATTTGAAAAATAAACTAATTATCGAAAATAATGTTTTGGAAAAAATTAATTTTTTAAAATAAAAATGTATCTATTGCCTTTTTGGATGAAAACTTATTTTTTTTATTGAAAAACTTATCCTTCTTAGTTAAAAATTATCTATTTTGAAAGAAAATTAAACTATTTTGTTAAAAATTAAACTATTTATTTGTAAAATTAACTACTAGGTAGAAAATTACTTTTTTTGTTGATAATTTATAGCGTCGGATGAAAAAATAAACTGTTGTATGGAATATTCATCTAGATTTTTTTGAAAATGATTTTTTTTGTTAGTCTTAAATAATATAAAAGTCGTATTTTTGTTGTTAAAAATTAATATTAATATTAATATTTGGCGTACCTTGGCCAGGTCAGACTCTCCAGAACAAACTTAGAAAATTTTATTGTTGGCTAGCTAATTAGCGCCAGTCCTGGGCCTGACCAGACATTCTAAACCGAACTTAGAATTTTTATTGTTTTTTGATAACTGATCAGCGCCAGAAATGGGCCAGTTTAGACCACCTAGACTAGACGGTCTAGATAAGGACTGGTCTAGGCAATTATAGCGCCAGACCTGGCCCTGATCAGATCTACCAGACTAGACAGACTAGATAAAACCAGACCTGGGCCAGATCTGACATCATTTGGTCATGAAATTTTTCCACGCGGGATATTATTTAAGTTTGAAAACAAATTTGAATAAATAAATACACATATGTATGTAATAAATAGGAAAAAATAGTTTGTTTTTTAATTCTCGGACATTTTTTCTTTTAAATGATGTCTAATTATATAAAAAAATTTTCTTCCATATTTTATTTCTTAGTTTCCAAAAAAATTGTATAAGCAAATGCCTAGAGGGGTTTTTTGAAATTAGAATAAAATATTTTTTCTGTTTATTTATTGCTGAAATAATCAAACAAAAATATACGATAAAGAATAGATTCGAGATTTCATAACTATTTGCATTAGAATAAAATTTTGAAGACAAAAAAACAATTCAAAAATCGCTCAGCACAATTAAATTGAAATTTTTTAAAAATAAATTCCAAAATCGGTTCAGAGTTTCCTACTGAAAGTTGTTTTGAATTCTATTTTACCAATTTTGATTTTCTTGTTTATTTAATTTTTTTATTAATGCAAACAGCAAAAAAATAGAGGCAAATTTTATTAACAAATAATCGAAATTGAGGGTTATTCGTCTTAAAAGTATATTTCCGCTCTAAAATTCTTTGTTTTCATTCTTAGGATGATGCGTAGAAATTGAAATTAAGATTAAATGTTATTAATTAGTTAAATAAACAAATTATATAAACAATTGCAGACTACAGAAATTTATAGGCAGAAAGAAATTTTTAAAATTTTTTTAGTCTTATTGCGATTATAGAACTAATAATGTTTCTTGATAAAAATGGTCGTTTATAAGTGTTTTATTTTATAAACAAATTATATAAACAAATGCAAATTTTATGCAAATTTAGTATAAAAAAACGTTTTATCATCTCTTCTTATTGTAATTATATTACCAGAGATATTTCCTGGAAAAAATTTGCCATTTATAAATATTTTTTTTCATTTTATAAACAAATTATATAAACAAATGCATATTTTAGGCGTTTTTAAACAAAAATAAAAGATTTTTTCTTCTAATTTTGTTAAAATCATATTGCAAATGATGATTTCTGGAAAAAAATTTGTATGCATCACTAATATTTTATTTTATAAAAAAATTATATAAACAAATGTACATTGCATACATTAATTTTTTTTTATTTTTTTATTTTATAAACAAATGATATAAGCAAATAAATATTTTCGGCATTTTAAAGCGAAAATAAATCAATTTTCTAGTTGTGATGAAATTATATTGCCAATGATGTTTTCTTGGAAAAAATTTTAGTGTGCCTCACTAATAGTTAATTTAATAAATAAATTGTATAAACAAATATACATGGCAGACAGCTATAGGCAGCAAGAAATCGTTTCTTCTTCTATTTTTTTTGTAATTTTATAACGGTAATGTTCTCTAAAAATGTTTCTAAAAATCAATATTTGTTTATATTATAAACAAATTAGATAAACATACACATTTTAGGTATTTTTAAACAAAAAGAAATCTGTTTTTTTCTAATCTTATTGAAATGATATTTTTTATGTTTTCTACCAAAATTCTATTTATCACTATTATTTTATTTTATAAACAAATTACATAAACAAATGTACACCGCAGATATTTATAGGTAGAAGAAAATCTTTTTTCTTCTATTCTTGTTGCAATTACATTTCAATGATTTTTTACTGGAAAATGTTTTGCTATTTCCAATATTTGTATATATTGTAAACAAATTATATAAACAAATTTACATTTTAGGTGTTTTTAAGCGAATGAAATCAATTTTTCGTCGAATATTGTTAAGATTATATTGCTAACCACCTTTTCTGAAAATTGTTTGCTATGCAACACTAATTGTTTGTTTAATAAAAAAAATTACATAAACGAATGTACATCGCAAAAATTGATAGGGCAAGAGAAATCGTTTTTCCTTCTGGTCTTGTTGTAATTATATGGAAATTATGTTTTAAAAAAATATTGCCATTGATCAATATTTCTTTATTTTATAAGCAATTTATATAAACAAACTCACATTTTAGGCTTTTTTAAGAAAGAAAAAAAAATGTTCTTCTAATCTTGTTGAAATGGTGATGCCAATTATGCTTTATGGAAAAAATTTCTATGCATTATTAATAGTTTATTTTATAAACAAATTATATAAACAAACTCATACTTTAAGCGTTTTTGAGGTAAATAAATAATTTTTTCTTCTAATCTTGTCAAAATTATATTCCCAATCATGTTTCCCAGGACAAAATTTCTATTTTTAAATATTTTATTATTTTATAAGCAAATTTTGCCAACAGATTTAGATTTTCAGAATTTATGGACAAAAACAAATCGTTGCTTATCGTGTTTACGTCGAGATAAGAGAGCAGTATCGTTATTCCAGTATTTTTATAAAAGCTTTGTTTTTAATTTATTCTTGGCGAGATAATTTAAAGAAAAGGAAAATAATAAATTCTCAAAAATGCAAGCCTACCGTTTATCAAACTTCTACTGATTTTTTTAATTTCTCAAAATAACTTTTTATAAATTATAAAATTTATAAATGAATAAAATTAAAAATAAAATCACAAATAAAATTTTTTACATTTTTTTATAAATTATATAAAATAATAATCGTTAAACTATTTAGTTCTGCCTGTAAACATCTGCAATACAAATTGTTTATAAAATAAACAAATAGTGAAGCTTATAATTTTTTTAGAAAACATCACTGATAATATAATTACGATCAGAGCAGAAGATAAAAGATTTTTTTAAACCGAAAACGCCTAAAATTTTCATTTTTACATAATTTGTTTATAAAATAAAAATTATGAAATTTTTTGGTTCTCACAGGCCAGCCAGCAGCAGATTAAGGTCCGAAAAGACCCTCGAGATTAGACGGTCTAGACAATGGCCTAACTGGTCATAAGTCTATCCCGACAATTTCCTACATGGGAAATTTCATGTGACTTGTGGAACCTCAAAATATAATTTTTGTAACGCATTTAATTTTTTCTTGATTATGGAGGATCAGAAAATTTAAAAAAGTGAAATTTTTGGTTAAAGTACTGAGTAAGTTTTGAGTCAAAATAGGTAAGTATGTATAATTCGGGGAAAAGAAGATTAAGGTTTGAGTGGCTCATTTAGAGATAATCGAGAAAATATTATCTGTTAAGTCGTACGTCTACGGGAACAACCTAGTTAAATGATATTCAACACGATGTGGTGCTTGATTTTTAAACTATTTGCCGTCTACAGATTGGTCAGAGATAATATTTAATTTCTGTATTTTCTCACTAAAGGAATGGAAAAGTTAATTTCGCTCATTCGAAATTAACTAAATTATTAAAATTTCAATTCTTTAATTTATTAAAAATATTTAAAAATAAATATAAATATAAATTTGAATATAAATATAAGCATAAATATAAATATAAATATAAATATAAAAACAAATATAAATATAAATATAAACATAAATATAAATAATTTTACAATGTTTTCTAAAACAAAATTCCGAAATTTAAATAAATTTGTAAACTAACGAACTGTATACAAATATTTTCAAAAAATGATCTCTTTGTTTAAAAATGTAACAGTTGGTTTTAAGGTTGAGCTACTTTTTTTAAAATTAAAAAACAATCTCTTTCTTGAAAATTCAACTTTATTGTTGAAATTCTTGAATTTGATTAAAAATTCGTTTTTTTGTTATAAATTAATCTTTTTCTTTAAAACCTTTTTTTTAATTGAAAATTCAACTTTTTGGATCACAATTCTTGACTTTTGTTAAAAATTTATAATTTTTGGTAGTAACTTAATCTTTTTGTTTAAAAATTCTTCTTTTTTTTAGTAGAAAATTCAATGTTTTCTTTTAGAATCCTTGAGTTCTGTTAAAAATAATTTTTTCTCGTTAGAAAAATAATTTTTTTTTAATTCATCTTTTTATTAAAAAATTTAACAGCTATGCTTTCAAGTTTAGATACTTTCACAAAAATTAAAAAACATTCTTTCTTAAAAATTCGACTTTTTGGTTCAGAACTCTTTAAGCTTATTAAAAATTCATCTTTTTTGGTAGTAAATTAATTTTTCTCTTTGAAAGTTATTTTTTATTTGAAAATTCCTTATTTGATTAAAAATTAGTTTTCTTTGTAGTAAATTAATCTTTTTGTTTAAATATTCTTTTTCCTCTTGTTGAAAATCCAACTGCTTGGTTCGTAATTCTTGAATTTTGTTACAAATTCGTCATTTTTCGAAATAATTTAATATTTTTGTTTAAAAATTTTTATTTTAGTAGAATATTAATTTTTTGTTTAAAAATTCATTTTTTCGTTAAAAAATTAACAGCTATGTTTTAAAGCTGAGCTACTTTCTTAAAAATTCAACTTTTTGGTTGAAAATTCTTGAATTTGATTAAAAATTCTTCGTCATTTTTTGTAGTAAATTAAAATTTTTGACTTTTGTTAAAAATTATTTTTTTTCGGTCGAAAAAGAATTTTTGAAATCCATCTTTTTGTTAAAAAATTTAACAGCTAGGTTTTAAAGTTGAGCTACTTCCTTAAAAATTAAAAAAAAAATCTTTATTAAAAATTCAACTTATTGATTAAGAATTCTTAAATTTGATTAAAAATTCTTCTTTTTGGTTGATAATTCTTGAATTTGATTAAAAATTCTTTTTTTTCGTAGTAACTTCATTTTTTCCTTAAAACTTCTTTTTTGGTTAAAAATTCACATTTTTTTCTTATCTCAATTCTTGAATTTTTTTTAAAATTGGTCTTTTTTGGTAGTAAATTAATCTTTTTGTTCTTCTTTTTGTTATTTAAAAATTCAATATTTTTGTTGAGAATTCTTGACATTTCTTAAGAATTATTTATTTTTGGTAGAAAATTAATTTTCTTGTTTTGAAAATTAATCGTTTTGCTTAAAAAATTAACATCTAGGGTTTACAGTTGAGCTACTTTCTAAAAATTACAAAAAAATTTCTTAAAAAAAATTTCAACTTTTTGGTGAGAATTCTTAAATTTGATTAAAAATTCTTCTTTTTCATTAGTAAATTAATTTTTTTCTTTAAAACTTCTTTTTTGGTTAAAAATTCAACTTATTTAGATCAGAATTCTTGAGGTTTTGTTTAAAAATCGTCATTTTTGGTAGTAAATTAATCCTTTTGTTTGAAAATTTATGTTTTTGTTTTAAAATTTAATTTCTTAGTTGAGGATTCTTGAATTGGAATAAAAATTCGTCTTTTTGGTAGTAAATTAATGTTTTTGTTTAAAAATTCTTCTTTCGTTAAAAAATTGATTTTGTTTGTTTAAAAATTCATCTTTTTGGTTAAAAATTTAACAGATAGGTTTTAAAATTGAGATATTTTCTTAAAGTTTAAAAACTTTTTTTGCTTATTCTAGAATTATATGAAAACTTCGACTTTTTTGGTATTAAATTAATATTTGTTCATAAAAATTCTTTTTTTGTTGTTGAAAAAGCAACCTTTTATTTCATAATTTCTGGATTTTGTTAAAAATTCGTCATTTTGGTAGTAAATTAATTTTTTTGTTTAAAAATTCATCTCTTTGTTTAAAAATTTAACAGTTGGTTTTAAAGTTGAGCTATTTTTTCTAAAATTAAAAAACAAACTCTTTCTCAAAAATTATACTTCTTTGTTGAAATTATTGAATTTGATTAAAAATTCGTTTGTTTTGTAGTAAATTAGTCTTTTTCTTTAAAACTTCTTTTTAGTTGATAATTCAACCTATGTTTTAAAGTTGAGCTATATTCTTAAAAATTCAACTTTTTGGCTAAGAATTCTTGAATTTGATCAAAAATTCTTCTTTTTTGATAGTAAATTAATCTTTGCTTTAAAGCCTCTTTTAGTTGAAAATTTAACTTTTTGTTTAAAAATTCTGCAATTTTAATAAAAAATCGTCATTTTTTGTAGTAAATTAATTTGTTTCTTTACAAATTCATCCTTTTGGTTATAAATTTAACACATAGGTTTTAAAGTGGAGCTACTTCCTTAAAAATTAAAAAAAAACTGTTTTTTTTTTTAGTCAACTTTTTGTTGAGAATTCTTCAATTTCATTAGAAATTCAACTTTTTGGTTGAGAATTTAACAGCTAGGTTTTAAAATTGAGCTATTTTCTTAAAATGTAAACTTTTCTAGATGCCAATTCTTGACTTTTGTTTAAAAATCGTCATTTTTTGTAGTAATTTTTGTTCGAAATTTTTGGTTGAAAATGTATGTATTTGTTTTAAAATTTAATTTCTTAGTTGAGAATTCTTGAATTGGAATAAAAATTCGTCTTTTTGGTAGTAAATTAATGTTTTTGTTTAAAAATTCTTCTTTCGTTAAA
>JAWWLR010201265.1:0-16441 GCA_035041075.1 Acraspis erinacei | reverse complement strand
CCTTCTCATTATGATGAGAATGTAATATATTTACTAGTTTTCAGTTGATTAGTATCCTAACAGAAGGAGAAAAAATTACCTAGCTTATCAAGATTGAGGGAAACGACTCGGTCTCGAACCTACATTACCTGGATTAAACGGTTCCCCAGCACAGCTTTATTAGATCTATACCGTTATGCAACATTGTTCAAAATATACACTATAATACACAAAAATGAACATTGAGTCAGATACTCATAGTCCACCAAAATTCAGAATAGTAGGCACATTTTCCAACAGGCTAGAATTTGCTAGAGATTTTAATTGTCCAGTGGGTTCCACAATGAATCCTGTTAAAAAGTGCTCTGTGTGTTAAAAATAAATATAAAATATTATTAAAAATATAAGATATATATGTATGACAAATAAATAAATATATATATATATATATATATATATATATATATATATAATAGAAAAACGTTTAATGAGATTTCCTCGTGGCACGTCGCATTTTCAGTGCCAAAGAGAATGTATGTCAGGAAAATATTGAAAAATCGGATTTTTTGTACCAACCTGAAATTCAAAATTTTCTAAAGCATTCGTTGTAGAGCCCAAGATGATAGAAATATTTCAATAGGGCGATTGTGAACTAAGTAAATCTGTAAGAACTCTTTTAGAAAAAAAATAATAAATTTTAACATTGGAATATTCTTTTGTTTGCGAAGTAATTTTTATTATAAAATTTAAGAATTCTAGTTGAATATTCATTATGTTATTTGAAAATTCATCTCAATTCTTAAAAATCCCGCTGTTTCTGGTTAATAGTTCATTACTTTGGATCTGAAAAGTCTATTATTATATTTTTTTGGAGAGGTAATCTTTTTTAGTTAAAAATGTTATCTTTTATTAGACAATTAAATTATTTTAGTCGAAATTTAACTGTTTGGATAAAAATAAACTTTTCTTTGATTTACATTTGTGGTGTCATAATTCTACTCTTTTGTTGAAAATTTCACAATTTGGTTGTATTTTTTTCTCTCGTGACTAAAACCTTGTTCTTAATTATTAAATTCAACTCTGTCGTAGAAAATATCGTTTTTATCCTCGAAAATTTATCTTAACTGGTAGAAATTTTTACCTTTTTTAAATGAAAAGAAATTTAAATCAGATTAAAATCAAATTTAAATTTCTATTTAGCGTCCAATAATCAAATTAATGTGTGATTTTTTTTAATTATCTGGTATCAGGAAGAGAGAGCATCGTGTTTTTTTTGCCTCAATAAGAATGCTGTATAAGTGCCGAAACGTTGCTGATTATTGTTTACAATTTTTTTATTGCGATTTGACAATAGTGAAAATGAAAGAAGACGAATGACAAAAAGAGAAGGAAGCAGAATTGATCGGTTGCCTTCTCATTTTTCTTTCCTCTTTTTTTATTTTTGTAAAAAAATTTTTTCGTCTCTTTTTAGGAAGAAATTGTTGTCTTTTTTCAATTTGAATAGGAACATTTTGCGATGGTAACCCAAAATTTGGCGGTGGATTATTGTTTTTACTTTCAGAAATTCTGCATATTCTCTTAAAATTCTGAACTGAAAATTTAACTACTCCATTTTTTTTATTAAAAATTCTTTTGGTTGAAAATTAATCTGTTTGAAATAAAAATTCAATTTAGGTTAAATAAAAAATAATAACTAAAAATAAATAGTACGATTAATAAGATAAATTATCTATTCGTTTAAAGAATTGCAATTAAATGAAAAAATTTGTGTCATCCCTATTTAATTTACTGGAATTTTCTCGCTATAATAAAGGAACTTTTGTAAGTCATATGCAACTTCCTTAAATCATACAAGATTTTCTGTAAAATCTGTTTAAAAAATATTGGAAAATGGACCAAGTAAGGTAAGACACTAAAAACTTTTAGAAGGTATGTAATCAATTCGATTAGTTAAAATATTAGTAATTTGATATTAGCTAACTGCAAATTTCTTTATAAAAATATGTGAATTTATTTAAGGCTAGACAATATATTAATAAAAAAAGGTTATAAAAATAGCGATCGAGACCAATCGAAAAGTTTAAAAAGAGAACGCAAGTGTGAAACTTTGTCCGCTTTGCTACAACAATAAGAAGGACATGTTGTGAAACGTGCAGACAGACCACGTCATCGCAGCCAACATATCGTATTTACATATTGTATAGCCTCAAAATAGAAAAACAAGAGTTATTTACACAGTCCATCTAGTTCACCATACTTTCATTCGATTAAAAAATATGAAAAAGCGAGCCAAATATAATATGTCTGTTTTTGTAAACAAATTATTTATGCATAGTTTTAATATTTTTAGTACTCGGCAAGCATTATTTACTTCGTTTTCAAAAAAAATCTATCCAATTAAAACTGGGCTTGAAAAATGTTGTATCTTTCAAAACATATACATTAAAAATTCGTATATTTTGTACTAAAATATTCAATATTCTATAAAAAATTGAATAAATATAAGCCAATAGATTCAATAATTCGATAATATTAGATAAACCATTAGACAGTTTCCTTTGTATGATCCTATTTGAATTTTTCTTCTATCTCTCGTCTTGTTGAGATATCGAATTTTTCTAATTATTGAGGATTTATCTCGAATGGAGTTATCATCTTTTGTTTGCTTACTCATCAAAAACTATCCTTTTTTAATATATTTTAAATCGAATATAAAAAAGTATGTGTTTTCATTTTTTCCTTTTTAATTTATTTTTCACAACAATGCAATTGTCATTATTGTCAAAAGTAGGTTTATCGTACAACGTAAGGCTTCAGTAAACCTTATCTAATGAAGCTAAATAATTCTCCAACTCATCTTTATTTTTAGATTGCGTACAAGAGCTTTCTATATAAAGTGCAGGTGCCATAAATAAAAATTAGTTGATAATTTCGAGTTGTCAGAAGTCCTAAATTCAGGAAAAGATGAAAAAATTGCGAATCCCCATTTTTCTTTTTCTCGTTTGTATTTTGTACAAGTGTGAAATTCTTGATGCTGCAAATACAAAACGAAAGATCGGCGCAATATGTCGAACTGCTGAATGTGAAGCTGCTGGTATGTAGAATATTTTGTAAATATTTTTTTTTTTATTAAACCTTTTTAGATCGTATCCCGGCAGTCAAAGACTTATTACTACAGTATGGAAAGGCATTATAAGTTTTTTTTCAATGTCAAAATTGACTATGCTTACGTTCCAAAATAAATAGGAAGTAGATTATTTTGCATATAAATAACAAATTTAATGCAATCACTTAGAACAATGAATTTTTAACAGAAAAAAGTCGTCTTTTAGACTTTTTATGCATCTCGAGGCTTTTGGCGCCCTATGGAATTTATTTACGTTTGCATATGAATTTTAAGAAATAAATTCAAAACGAATATTCCTGTCAATGAATGGTTCCAAGTAATATTTATGGAATTTTAAAACCGCTGAAACGACTCCAAAACTTGTCTTCATAGCGCCGTTTGGCTAGAAATTTGAATTTTCTTTTTTTCATAATATTTTCCATAAATAAAATCAAAATGACAATTTCTATCAAGAAACAGTAAAAAGAAATTTTGTAGGACTTTCTAAACAATACAATTGCTCTTCAGGACATTTTCTTGTATTTTGCGTCGCTTGATTCAGAATTTTAATTTTTTATTTTCCCATGGTATTTTCAACAAATAAGAGCAAAATGAAAATTACTATCTATAAGTAGTTGAAACAAAATTTTGTATAACTTTTTAGGAGCTGCGATTCGCCGTTGAAACTTTTTCCCGTATCTATCGTCTTCGGATCAAAATTTTAATTCTCTGGTTTTTTTATATCAAAAAGTAGTTCGGAAAAATATCATAAGACTTTTTAAAAACTATAATTATTTTCGATGCATAAAACCTGGGAAACGAGTGCTATCCAAAAGTGGTTGAAAGAAAAATAGTAATATAGATATTTTGAAAGTCTTTAATTTTCCTCTTATCCTTATTTATTCTCTTTACTTGATATTTCAATTTTTTATTTATTTACCATTTTCATTATATTTTATTTACTTGAATTTCGGCTTCAGGGTTTCACCAAACGCGGAGATCCGTTGAAAAACTGTGGTTTAAAATTGCGGACCATTATAATACTCTCAATCATGAATGATGAAAATATAATAAATTATAACAAATTTTTATCTTTTTTGAAAGAAAAACTTTTCTCTATCAACTTTTTCTTTCATACTTTTTGTCGCTTATCCAAAAAAATGTATTTTATTTTTATTTTTACTTTTTACGATTAAAACCAAAACTACGCGTCCTACCAAGAAGCAATTTATAAAAAAAAATTGTAGATGTGTTTTAGGTGTACAATTTTCGTTTACAACATTTTTCGTTGCTGGTGTTCTTTTTTCAAAATTTAATTCTTTGTTATTTTAAAAGTTATTTTTTACGATTAAAACAGAAACTAAGCTTCCTATACAAAATTATTAATAACAAAGTTGTAGCTTTTTTTGGTGAAACAATTTTTATTTATTTTTTACATGGTTTGTGTCGTTAGGCCCAAAATTAAATTTTTTCTGATAATTATTGTTTTGCGCATAAAAAAAACTACGCGTCCTATCAAGAAGTGGATATTGACAAATTTATAAATTTTTTGCGGAGCACAATTTTATTCTTGTGTTTTTATCTCTTTTCGTATCTTGCATATTTGACAAAAAACTGGAATTTTTCATTATTTTTTGTGCGATCAAAATTTACATTTTCGAGCTTTCGAGAAAATATAAAAAGTTATTATGATAATCTTCTAGGACTTCCAAAAAGTAACGCTTCTCTTCTCTTGATTTTGTTTTCATATCGTGCGTTGTTTGGCGTAAGATTTTCAGTTTAGACTCATTTTTGAAATTTCGTAAATTCTTTAACTCTGATAATTTTTGTTTCATGAAAAAAAAACTTCAGGGTAAATTGTTTGGCTTTCTAAGTACTACGAATAAACGTACATAAAATTTTGTAATCTTCAAAAAACTGGTTATACAAATTATTTAGAGGCTTTAAATTTTTTAAATTATATCCAAAATAGGTGGTTAACGAACTCGTTCTTTTTTTTAGGATAAAAAAATTGGACGAAGCTCCATTTAATCCAATCATTTTATTCTAGAGTTATCATTTTTACGGACGGACGGAAAGACAGAAAGACGCCATGGCCAAAACTTGATTTTCGTATTCAGGGGGTCTCAAACCGTGGAGATGTTTTGAGAAACTGGGGTGTAAAATTTCTGTAAAATTTCTCAATAAAAAATGAGAATGTAAAAATTGAATGCTTAAATTTTTAAATAACAACAAAAATTAAATACATCAATTTTCAGTAAAAGAAATAAATTTTGGAGTAAAATACAAATTAAAAAAAAATAGTTGAATTCTCACCTAATTATCTCTAAAATAAATAATTTACCAAACTAAAAGATAAATTTTCAACCAATTAATGTTCTGCGATAAAAAAATTAATTCTTAATAAAATGCAGGAACTTGCAAACAAATATTTAAATCTACAAATGAATTTTCAAAGTAATAGTTAAATTTCCTACCACAGAAATAAATTTTTAACCGAAAAGATAAATCTTATACTAAATAGAAGATTAATTTTCTATCAAAAAATATTTATTTTCAACAAAATACAGGAATTTGCAACTGAATAGACGAACTTTCAAATCGAAAAGACATGTTTTCAACCAAACATGGAATTGTTAAACTGTTAGTTGAAAACATAAATTTCTAAATAAGAAAAAAAAGTTTTAACAACATAATTCAATTTTTAACATAGAAATTTTCTAACCAAAATGATGAATCATCGACCAACATTTTTATTTCCTAACAAAGCAGTTTTATTTCAAACTAAGTAGTGGAATTATTAGCCAAAATAGATGAATTCTCAACGAGATACGTAGTATTTGAAATTTGAACCGAAAAATATTTTAATTTTGAACCATAAACAGCTAAATTCTACCCCAAAAATATGATGCAAGGTAGGTGCCGAGCGCGTAAAAAATAGGGTTCCGTAGCTTATTAAGACATTAATTAAGTCTTAATAGAATTTAAAAAAGCTTTATAAGAAAATAAAAAAATTATTTTCCTTAAACAAATTTTATTAAGTCGTTCAAACCTCCCGCTCCCATACTTTCCCAGCCATACTTCCCAACCAGAAAAGATTAATGTTCAATGACATTCCTTCACTTTCCCTGACTTTCTGCAAGTCCTACGTATGATTAATCATTATCAGTAGTATTAATTTCAAAACATTTTCATGTATTTCTCCATTCTTTAATTTATTTTTACACTCTCATCATAGAAGTTGTAAAATTAATTTTATTTATTTATTTATGTAAAATGTGGATCAACCCTTCGTTTTTGTCAAATGTCCACGTTTTGACATCCTCTAAACTCGTAAATGCGTGTCTGTCTGTCCGTGATAGTGTGTGTCGCTTTTCAGTTTGTGAGCATGAAAACTTCTGTAAGAATTGAGAGATTGGATTCAAAAATTCTCTGTACGGTTATTCTAGTACTTACAAAGACAAAAATTATCTCTTAATGATTTTTAACTGAAAAAAAATGATGAGAGTTATAGGACTTACAAAATTTAAAAAAAGTGAAAAGACAATTTTAAGCTGAGTAACGCACGATATGAAAAAAATCAAAAGCAATAAAACGTTGCTTTTTGAAAGCTCGACAAGATTATGATAAAAAATTTTGGAATTTTGTCGAAAAATCGAAAATTCTAATTTTGACGGTACAAAGGATAATAAAAAATAAAAAATTGCTTGTTTGGTCAAACTATCCATGACGTGAAAACAGATGAAAAGATAAAAATTGCGCAACCATAAAAGATCTACATATTTGTGATTAATCAATTTTTGATAGGAATTGTAATTTTTCTCTTATTCGTAAAAAACAACATTTAAATTTCAAAAAATTAAATTTTTGGACAATCGACACAAGCTAAGAAAAAACGATTAAACCAAAGTTGTTTACCCCCAAAAAAAGCTACACATTTATTATTCATCATGTTTTGATAGGATGCGTAGTTCTTACTTTATTCGTAACAACAAAATAAAAAATAAAAATTCTTGGACAAACGACACAAACTATGATAAAAATGAATAGATGAAAGTTGTTCTAACAGAAAAGTACTACAAATATCTCATGAATAATTTCTGGATAGGATGCATATTCTTTGTTTTAATCGTGAAAAATAACAATTAAAAAATTCAAGCCAAGAAAGATCTAAATATTCGCTATTTATAATTTTTAGAAAGAACGAGTACATTTTCTTTCAATAGTAAATAATAAGATTAGTAATACAAAATTTAATTTTTGGGAATATGAGACAAGAGATCTACCAATTGTTTATAAGCTGTTGTTATGAAAATACATTAACAATAAAATATTTTACTATTAAAATTCAATTTTTTCGGAAAAAAGATCTTCACTCTGCTGGGAATCGAACCATAGCACTGCCGATTGCCGGTCGGGTGCCTACTAGAGAGATCGAAAGAAGAATAATTTTTTCAAAAATGCATGAATTATTTTGGCAGGGTTTTACGTATTCATATTTTTCAAGGAATGTGTATTATCATCGGAGAATAATAGAAATTCTTAACGTCTTTTGAGACTAGATGGAGCTATGAAGTAAAAAGTTTTTAAATTAAAATTTCTCTGAAAAAAGAGCTTCGGTCTGCTGGAAATCGAAGCACGGAACTTCCGATTGCCGAACTTCCGATTAATAATTTTCAATTCACAGCTCCATCTAGTCTTAAAAGACGTTAAAACTTTCTTTTATTCTCTGATGATAATACAAATTCCTGAATTATATATAATATTTGATTAGAAATACTTTACGCTAGGATGTATATTATTCGTTTAAAACGTAAATTTAATTTGATGTAAATTTATTCTTCAGCTACCATTATTCTACGGAATATGGATCCTAAGGTATCACCGTGCGATGACTTTTACAAATTTGCCTGTGGTAATTTTACAAAAACAACAAAAATTCCAAAGGATGAAATGTATGTTGATGGATCTACTTACCTCGATGAGAGAATTAAACAGCAACTAAGAAGTATAATTGAAGAGCCAATTCGTGCCAATGAACCAAGATTTGTCACCCTAACGAAAAACTTTTACAAGGCTTGCATGAACACGGGTGAGCGAATTTCAACATCTAAACTTTTATACAACAAAGATTTTTCGTATGAAAAACTAATTCCGTTTTTTCTATAGCTGCGATTGAAAAAACTGGCCTGCGTGCAATATTAGGTGACTTACAAAAATTAGGTGGCTGGCCTGTCCTGAAAGGACCCTCCTGGAATGAGAAAAAGTTCGATTGGAAACAGTTGACTTATGATATGAGGAAATTAGGATATGGAACGGATTACCTTTTCCTTTTCACTGTTGAACCTGATGACACAAACTCGGCAAAGCGCGTGATAAATGTGCGTAATTATTAACTAAAATACAAAATTAGGATTAAATTTATTATTTTCATTTAAAAAAAACTTCTTTTTTTAGATTGACCAACCAAACCTCTCTATTGATCGCTCAAGTTTAGTAGAAGGATTCAAGAACAAGCTCGTCAGTGCCTACTATAGTCTTATGGTTGACATTGCTTTTAATTTTGGTGCAAACAGGGGCAGAGCTGAAAAGGAATTAAAGGAATCTCTTAACTTTGAAATAAAGCTAGCGAATGTGAGTATTTTATCAATTATGGTCGAGCTAAAAAAATCAGGGTATATAAGCTTTTTTAATATAATATTCTTATCCCATTGCGTCCATGTATTTTAAATATAAACTTTAAAATATAACAATCACTAAAACAATGTTATAATTTAATCATGAAAATGCCGGTATGAATTCAGACGACAGAAAATTTTCATTCAAAAAAATATTTGATGTCTCCCGAAAATGCAATTGATTGAGAAAAATGCGGTTTCTTCATTCAAGTACATTTTCAATTGTGTTTCAACGGTAATTCCTTTTCTGTGTATTGAAATTTTTTTATTTATTCTAATAGTTATTTTAGAATATCTCAATTTCTTGGTTTATATCGTCTATTGACTTATTAAAGTTCAAACATAAAACCTTGACTCGGAAATTTCTTTGTTTTGGCGAATAAATTATCCCCTATTTTACCAGATTAAAAAAATTATTTAATGTTTTTTAATTTTCAGTAAAATACATTGAATTATTTATGTTCTTTACTTTCAGGAAATATTGCTTGCTTTACTGACAACAGTTATTACTACTAGAAAATAAAATTAAAGAAATACTTTTCCTACAATTACAAAATAACTTTGTCAACGCAAGATAATTTCAAAAATAAAGGGATAAAAAAATTAAAAACGTAGATTTTTTTAATTTTGAAAGATTTAAAAAAATTATGAGATATTATAATCACCGTAAAAAGTATTTATAAGATTTAAAAAACATTAAAAAATAAACAGTCAAAATTGACCAAATTAAAAATTAATTTTTAGTTTAAAAAATTAATTTAAAGAGATTATTTACCTTTAATTTTTAAAAAATTCAAAAACTATAAAAGTATAATCTGGAAAGTTTTAGAGCGATGTTAGACATTTTTCTACATTCTAGAAATATCTCAATCAGTTTGAAAGATATTTAGGAATTTCAGACGTTTAAGAAATTAAAAAGATTTTGAAACTTCGAAGGATTACGGAAAGTTTATAAAATTTTAATCAATTTCGTTTAAACTTTTACAAGCCCTAAACATATTTTAAACTGATTCAAATTCTTCCTAAAAGTTTGTAAACTCCTGTAATATGAAAAAAATATCAAGTTTTTTACAAACTTTTTCGACATATTTGAAATCTTCTGATTTTTTTTTAATTTCCTCAACAATTCTAGGGAAATTATATTAAAATGACTTTATAAGAAATCAATAAAAAAATATGTATAGTTATTCGAAATTTCTATGTTGCATCCAAAGTTACTTTCCCTTATAATTATCATTTGGTTGAAGTTTCCTTATTTTTTTAATGAAAAATATTTTTATCTAAAAATTTAACTGTTCTGTTGAAATTTGGTGTTTTTATATTAAATTCAACTGTTTTTGATTGAAAATAAAAATTCATTCATTTTTCTCCTGAAATTCTAAAACTATACGCGCGCGTAGCGTGCAATTGATAATGCATATAAATATAAAAGATAAAGTACTATAGACTTTCCTTTAATAAGAATTTATCCATTTTTAATTTCTTGAAGAATCTATTTTTGAATAGTACGAGAAGAAGAGCTTATATTTTCTTGATGACGTAGATATAGTAGATATCCTCAATACCTTAAATTCTTCTTTCATAATGAAAAAAATTTGGTTGAAAAATCGCATTTTCGGCATAAAAGCATCTATATAGCGACCTCTTAATATATGTTTTTTTACACCTGACAAAAAGTATGGGATCATTTTCTCACCAAACAAAAAGAAATTTTCAATTCAAGATTTTAGAATAGTAAAAAAAAAAAGATTGAATAAGGCTCAGCAGGGTCTTTCAGAAAATCTGTGTTATATTTTTATTTTATTAACTTTTCTTCTTGTCAGACTTTAGATTGTACTTCACATTGTACCAAAAAATCTTGCACATTGGTTTTTGTTTGTAAATTAAAGAATATTTTTGTAACTATGAGTTGTTTTATTTCTTTCTGAAATTTACTTTTTTCTGTTTTATTTGATAATACATTTTTTTGAGAGATTAATTCACTTTGGTAAGCCAAATATCCTTTTAAAAAACTGTGTTTGATTTCAAATGGAATCCATTTATAAATATAATAAAATATATGGCAAATATATTTATAAAAATATTTTAAAATCCTAGATCACTATAAAAGATGAAGATAGACGCAATGTTACTGCTCTCAATAAACCAATGAAAGTAAGCGATCTTGCAGAAACGTATCCGAGTATTCCTTGGAAGAAATACTTTAACTCAGTTTTCTCAACTCGCAAATCGAAGAAAGTGATTGGTGACAATGAAAGAATAATAGTTATCGCGCCTTCTTTTTTTGAAAAGTTCGAAAAACTATTAAAGGATACACCAAAAAGGGTGCTGGCGAATTACCTCTTTTGGAGAGCAACTCGGGATAATTTACAATATTTAAATGATAAGATTCGGAACCGCAAAATAAAATTCACAAGTCTGCAAACCGGCCAATCTGAAAGACCACCTAGATGGAAGGAATGCCTCGAAATAACAAGTCGTCAACTTGAATTGAGTATTGGTGCTCTATATGTAAGGAAATACTTCAGTCCCGGATCTAAAAAAAGTGCAGAACAATTGGCAGCCGATATTAAAGAACAGTTGAAGAAAATTCTAAAACAGGTGAGATTTTCTTATAAACTATATCAAACTATAGTTTTGGGAAGACATGTTGGATGAAAAATTATAGACCGGGATAGAAAATAATGAAAATTAAAAAAATGGGAATCCCCCCGTCATTTGCAGAGTGGTCGCTGTCGACTCCCCCTGAATATTTGCCCAGTTTATAGATATAAGGCAATTTTACTTTCAGAAGCCACCCAGTATCCCATAGACACCATATATGTCACCACGCCCTTATAACATTCAACCTTCGACACACGAATGACGCTGATGTCGACAACGTTGTAAAATTGAATGCAAATTTAGTAAGTTTTAAACGTTTTGAAACGTAGAAAACTTGAAAAAGATTTAAACTTTCAGTAAGTTAACAAACTTAAAGTTAAATAGACACAAAGAGTTAACTAAGACGCAATTTAAGCCACAAAACTTTCATTCGATTTTAGAATGTTGTCGTTTGTCCTGGGTTCACAGGTACCCAGAACACTCATTTGAATCCCACTATTTTGAAACAAAAACGAATTATCAAAAGGGCGAATAACTATTAAATTAACGTATTTATATTTTACTTTTTAAGGACTTCTCCCTTCCCAAACGTTTTTCCCCTTTACAGGAACATAGTTTGAAAGATTGCAGAGCGTCACTGTGCACTCATACGGACGGCTACAAATTAAAGCGCTAAGAAACTACCAGATGCCTAGAATATGACTATTACTTGACCTTAATTTTGGTTTTAGGTCGATTGGATGGACGCTAAAACAAGGATTAATGCCTTGGCTAAACTTGAAAATATGAAAACCTTTATTGGATATCCCAATGAACTTTTCGATAACAAGAAACTTGACGAATTCTACAGTAAGTTGGTAATAACCCCGAATGATTACCTTCATGCAGCTTCGAACGCATCCTTGTTCACAGCTGATTACTCTTTCAATCAATTGAGGATGGCTGTAAACAAATCAGATTGGATGGCTCACGGTGATGTTGCTATAGTAAACGCTCAATATGATGCTCAGGGAAACAACCTTGGTTGGTCTATTTTATTTCTCGATTTTTGCTAAACTTAAAAATGATTTTTGGAAATTAAAAGGTTCATTGATTTATTTACGTAATATAAATTGTAATTTTTCAGATGTCCTTGCTGGAATTCTTCAAGGCATTTTCTTCAATAAGGATTACCCTCAGTATTTAAACTATGCTGGGATTGGTTCTTTTACTATAGGTCATGAAATCACTCATGCTTTCGATGACATGGGTAGCCAATATGATAAAAATGGGAACCTTAAAAATTGGTGGACTCCAAAAACGAAAAAAAAATTTCTTGAGAAAGCTGCTTGTATTATTCAGCAGTATGGAAATTATACTGCTAAAGAAACTGGCCAAAAAGTATGTATATTTAGGATTCTTAAAAAATGTATTTTTTACTTTTAGTTTCAACTAAAAATGCAAGGACCCGATTTTTTTTATCCATCTATCCTATTTTTTCATCCGGAATATTACCATTTTACGCAGGCTTGGAATTGCGTTACATATTTTTCTTTTCAAATTTGTTAAGTTCAATAGTTTTTCCGGAATTTCAAAAATGTTCAACGAATTCTTAACCCACTGGTATGGTCGTTAATCTCTTATGATAAAATATTATAGGACATTTAGTATGAGTTATTGGTGATTTTGCTATGATAAATTTCTTATCATTTTCTCGCAATTCTAGAAACATTATTATTAAATATCACTGTAAGATACTCACTATATAAATAATTATTTTTAAAATATTAAAAAAGTGACGCAAGAAATACAGAAACTTAACGAATGATTGATTTACCTATAAGACGCAGGATTGTAAATTATTTTAATATTTCAACAATCTAAATATTTTGAGCTCGAAATTAAGGGATTTATAGACAAGTTTAGGAAGTAAATTAAAATAAACTTTAAGGAATTTCTAGAGATTCCAAACATTTTAAAGGATTTGGGGTATTTTCAAAGAATTTCATAAGATTTAAAGAATTTGATTAAATCACCAAGGATTTAAAATATTTCAAGGGATATCGGAGATTTCTAGGGATTTTTACTGGTTCTCATTCAAACCTGCTTCTCCTATACTTTTTCTCCTCTACTTCCCTAAATACCCATGCCCACACTGTCCTCTCTTTACCTTTCCTTCACAACCCTTCCTAATTTCGTCCTGCTCTACTTCCAACTCACCTCGCTTCCTCAGCTAACACTTTCTTTCCCCTGCTTTCCTTCTTCGGTCATATTTTTCTCTCCCCTGCTCACCTTAATTTCTAATCATTTTCTCTAATTACCATTTTAAACTTTCCCTCCCTAAAGTTCACATAATTTCCCCTACCCTCTTCTCGCCTCATGTTTCCGCTCCCCTCACTGCCCATCATTTACTCCACTTCTCTTTCAATCATTTTCCCTTACTTCCCATACTTTCTCGACTCTCACTTCTCCTCATTTTTGCTAATTCTTCACTCCTTATTTCCCCACTTTCTCCTCTTTCGATTTACCCTAACTTCCTCTACTTCCCTACCCCTCACTTTTCCTACAACTTCCCCTCTTCAAGTCTCCTACTTTCCCTTCCCTCACTGCCAATCATTTCCTCTACTTCCCTTTCACTCATTTCCCCTAGTTGCCATATTTCCTGCCCCTAACTTCTCCTCATTTTCGATAATTCTTCACTTCTCATTTTCCTTCTTTCTCCTCTCCTGATTTACCCTCACTTCTTTTACTTCTCCTCTTATCATTTCCTCTCACTTTCCATCTTCGGACTGCCATCCTGTGCGGGACTATGGAACCCTAAAAATGAATCATTTTTGTAAATAAAAATATGATAAATAGATAAATTGAAATAAAAATATGCATTACTTTTCAGTTGAATGGTATCCTAACGCAAGGGGAAAATATTGCGGACAACGGAGGGGTAAAAATATCGTACCTAGCTTATCAAGATTGGATGAAACATCATGCTCCCGAACCTACATTACCTGGTTTAAGCTATTCCCCATTGCAGCTTTTTTGGATCAATGCAGCTATGCAACATTGTGCCAAATATACACCAGAGTTCACAAAAATGATCATTGCATCAGATCCTCATAGTCCATCAGAATTCAGAATCATCGGCACATTTTCTAATAGGCCAGAATTTGCCACTGACTTTAATTGTCCAGTGGGTTCCAAAATGAATCCTGCTAAGAAGTGTTCCTTATGGTAAAACTAAAAAAATGTAAAATGTTGAAATCATAACGCCGAACTTACGTCCGCTGAACTATACATGGGTTTTACTGCGATTTTCCTAGTGTAATACAAATAACAATAGTATTGTGGGTCAATACTAGTTCAGATATTTAATAAAGACGGGCGCAGCCGCTAGGATGTAGAATCAGTAGTCATTTCTTAGATCATTTCGTGAATTTAATTTAATATAATATATAGTTTATGGTATCTCGAATTATATATTTCACTTTACACTGAATCTACCGATGTACTCTTTTAAATACGCTACCATTGTAGATACAAATTAAACAATATAATTTCTTTTGATTTGATCCCAAAGCTGAATTAAAATGATATGCACTTTTATACAGATTTATGATTTTTCATTAAATCGTCAAATTCGTATTATAATTACCGGATTTTGAATAACAACTGCCGTCTGCACGCAATTTAAAATTTTATACGACATTTCTTTTTTTACAGGATTTTGCAACATATTAGGAAAGACTCGAGAACGCTTAAAAGATAATATTTTCTTTGTCCCAAAAAAAGGCAATAAAATCAATGTTCCATAAAACTGAAACTGCGGTTTCTGGAAAACTAATAGACCAAATCACTTGAAAGTGAAACTAAAAGTTCATTACTCTTTACAGAAGCCAACGATATGAATAAAAATATCTTAGCGATCCATGGTTTGATATTATCGATCGATGTATCGATCGGCCCGGAAAACCGCGCTTTTCTCATGTCGCGTAGCGAGGAAGTCTTTCATTTTACAGTTCTCGCCAAAATCCAACATATCTCAAGGGTTGTCAACATCTTGCCAAATCTTAAGCCAAATTGCCAAATTTGATCGAAAGTTGATTTCTGCAATCCAAAAATCGTCGAACAAAAAGCCGCACGGGCAGTTTTTATGATTTTTTGATCATCCAGAAGTTTATATTTTAATTTTACCTGCATTCGGAATAATTTCTCATATAATTGATATAGAATGTGGAAAAAATGTTGTTGGGTCTTTAGATATAATGTATGCAATAACTTGCATTGGTAATGTTGTAAGCTTTCGAGCATATTATTATTCTGAATTTTACAATTCAGGAATTTTCTAGTTCGGATATGTTATAGTTTCGCAATTTCCTGTTGGGAATTTTCAAAGTAGATAGTATTATAAACTCTCGTGAATGCTATTATTAGAAAATTTTCCAATTCGGTAATATTATAATCTGTTCCGGAATTTTATTATTCAAGTAGGCAACATTTTCGCAAATCATCTGCAGTTTTCAAATGATTGTAATCTCTTAAAAATTGCTGATATTTCTAAATATCTTATAAACTCACTCGACTTTTTAAAAATTCGTAATCTTGAAATTTGTTCAAAACGTTCTAAAATCTTTTAAACTCGCCCGTTTTTTCTGAAATTTTTTTTTCTTGAAAAATATGAAATATTTTGCTTTGAAATCTCCTAAAGTCTTATTATATAATTAGATAATTTAGAAAATATTTTCTTGATGAATATGAAAAGCCAGTATTTTTTATTTCAATGTGAAAAAATCTATTTTATATTATATTTGAGAATCTCGATACCATTATGGGATGATCTTATCGTCTCTTTTATTATATCCCTAACCTGACACTTAAAGTTTCAACCGAACAAATGGATTTTCAATCAAAAAGGTGCATTAGTTACGAAGCAGATTAATATTCTACTACAAAAGATAAAGTTTCAAAAAAATACATAAATTTCTAACCAAATATTTTAATTTTGAACTGAAAAATATAAATTTAAAAAAAAATAAAAGTTTAATTTTCAGTTAGAAAAATTAATTTACAAAGAAAGTCCACAAAATATTGGAATTTTGAA